>CAWUFW010019170.1:0-195539 GCA_963921515.1 Calotriton arnoldi
GACCACCACTGAGCCAATGCACCGGCGGTGGCCCCTCCTGCCAAGCCAGTATACCTCAGGCCCTGGGAGGAGAAGGTGCGGGCCATCCCTTCCGCCAGTGAGCGTATATGGAGCTGGAGGACATCCCAGAGCCTGGTGGTACACAACAAATGTACACAATAAACTGCCACAAAACACACACATCACTGTCAAGGGGAGGAGTCAAACCATGCTGCACTCATAGCAATTACACAGCAACTAGAACAGAATCATCCCAAAATGTGTATGTCAGTCAGATAAACACAACACATGCCATCAAAAAAGTCACATCCAACTGTGCCAACACATGTGCACACGACAACCACAACTACAGCTAGGCGGTGGCACAAATAGAACTAACACACACATCCACACATGTAGCCACCACAACAACACCAACACACAGTGAAGACCACTCAAAGGAAGGAATTCTGTGTATGCTGGCCAAGTCAGTGTAGCCAATAGCATCATGGGAGTCGTACTCACAGCATCTGCATCCCCCACCAACTGTCCCATCAACACCACACTGAACCATGCTCACATCCACAGGGAGTGGAGAAGGACTCACAAGATGGCTGACACTGGCTACTGCTGTGGGGAGCACAAGGCTCTGCTGCCAACTGTGCACCAACAAACAGCAGGACACCACTGACTGACATCCTGAGAGACAACTTCCACTCCCTGCAATGCAAGCACGTTCCATGGTGGGATATCTGGCTGGCTGGCTGGGTGGGAAGGGGGACTTGCAGCACTGACCATAGTCACCAGCACCTCCCCTCACACCCCCCCAACACAAACTCCACAGTACCCACCTGGTAGAATGCAATGCCCTCCATCCTAACACAAGATCCACAAAGCACCACCACCCTGGGTTATGTTGTGTGAAGCACAGGGACACTCTTGGGACTCTTAGCCAAACAACTGCCAGGACAACACTCCCAGCCATCCTGTCAGCACAGCCAGCCCACCCCACAGGGAAGCAGAGTCAAAAGGAAGGAAGCATGGGCATGCTGGGAAGGGGGGTGGAGGCAATAGCATGATGGGAGTCGTAGTCACAGACATTGCTCAGCCTCACAACTGGCCCATCAACACCACCCTGAACCATGCTCACATCACAGGGAGTGGAGAAGGACTCACAAGATGGCTGACACTGGCTACTGCTGTGGGGAGCACAAGGCCCTGCTGCCAACTGTGCACCAACAAACAGCAGGACACCACTGACTGACATCCTGAGAGACAACTTACACTCCCTGCAATGCAAGCACGTTCCATGGTGGGATATCCGGCTGGCTGGGTGGGAAGGGGGACTTGCAGCACTGACCATGGTCACCAGCACCTCCCCTCACACCCCCCCCAACACAAACTCCACAGTACCCACCTGGTAGAATGCAATGCCCTCCATCCTAACACAAGATCCCACAAAGCACCACCACCCTGGGTTATGTTGTGTGAAGCACAGGGACACTCTTGGGACTCTTAGCCAAACAACTGCCAGGACAACACTCCCAGCCATCCTGTCAGCACAGCCAGCCCACCCCACAGGGAAGCAGAGTCAAAAAGGAAGGAAGCATGGGCATGCTGGGAAGGGGGGTGGAGGCAATAGCATGATGGGAGTCGCACTCACACACTATATGCCCCCACCACACTGGCCCATCAACACCACCCTGAACGCATGCTCACATCACAGGGAGTGGAGAAGGACTCATCAAGATGGCTGACACTGGCTACTGCTGTGGGGAGCACAAGGGCTCTGCTGCCAACTGTGCACCAACAAACAGCAGGACACCACTGACTGACATCCTGAGAGACAACTTACACTCCCTGCAATGCAAGCACGTTCCATGGTGGGATATCTGGCTGGCTGGCTGGGTGGGAAGGGGGACTTGCAGCACTGACCATAGTCACCAGCACCTCCCTCACACCCCCCCCAACACAAACTCCACAGTACCCACCTGGTAGAATGCAATGCCCTCCATCCTAACACAAGATCCCACAAAGCACCACCACCCTGGGTTATGTTGTGTGAAGCACAGGGACACTCTTGGGACTCTTAGCCAAACAACTGCCAGGACAACACTCCCAGCCATCCTGTCAGCACAGCCAGCCCACCCCACAGGGAAGCAGAGTCAAAAGGAAGGAAGCATGGGCATGCTGGGAAGGGGGTGGAGGCAATAGCATGATGGGAGTCGTAGTCACAGACATTGCTCAGCCTCACAACTGTCCCATCAACACCACCCTGAACCATGCTCACATCACAGGGAGTGGAGAAGGACTCACAAGATGGCTGACACTGGCTACTGCTGTGGGGAGCACAAGGCCCTGCTGCCAACTGTGCACCAACAAACAGCAGGACACCACTGACTGACATCCTGAGAGACAACTTACACTCCCTGCAATGCAAGCACGTTCCATGGTGGGATATCCGGCTGGCTGGGTGGGAAGGGGGACTTGCAGCACTGACCATAGTCACCAGCACCTCCCCTCACACCCCCCCAACACAAACTCCACAGTACCCACCTGGTAGAATGCAATGCCCTCCATCCTAACACAAGATCCCACAAAGCACCACCACCCTGGGTTATGTTGTGTGAAGCACAGGGACACTCTTGGGACTCTTAGCCAAACAACTGCCAGGACAACACTCCCAGCCATCCTGTCAGCACAGCCAGCCCACCCCACAGGGAAGCAGAGTCAAAAGGAAGGAAGCATGGGCATGCTGGGAAGGGGGTGGAGGCAATAGCATGATGGGAGTCGTAGTCACAGACATTGCTCAGCCTCACAACTGGCCCATCAACACCACCCTGAACCATGCTCACATCACAGGGAGTGGAGAAGGACTCACAAGATGGCTGACACTGGCTACTGCTGCGGGGAGCACAAGGCCCTGCTGCCAACTGTGCACCAACAAACAGCAGGACACCTCTGACTGACATCCTGAGAGACAACTTACACTCCCTGCAATGCAAGCACGTTCCATGGTGGGATAACTGACTGGGTGGGTGGGTGGGTGGGAAGGAGGTCTGGCTGTCAACCAAACACAATCAATGCAGACCATGTTCACACCCCAGAGAATACATAGAAATGCCCAAATAATGCAGGACAATGTGCCACACCAATATCAACCCCTGACTGTGACGACTTAGGACAATACAATGTACAGGCCCGCACCCCGAGGCACAGTCACAACTGTCAGGTGTGTCAACCACTGATGCCTGCAGAAACATGACATACATTGTTTGTGTCTCCCAAAAACAGGTGATGATAGGGACACAGCAGCAGACGCTGAGGAGTCCCAGTCCCAGGCTCAAGAGGATGCCGAGCTCACTGGCGTCGTACAGCCTCTGTCCTCCTCGGACGATGAAGAACAACCTGGCACATCCGGTGCAAGTCAACATGCTGCACCAGCAGGACCACCAGCTGCAGCACCAGCAGGTCCACCAGCTGCACCCCCTGCACCCACCCCTCCAACGACTGTCACCACGAATACCATCCCTGCCGACATGGACAGAATAAGGAACAACACCAGCGCAGTGACCCTGGACCAACCTGGGGCCATGGACACCACCACCACCACCAACCCCCAAGGTGGACCAGGGTTATCTGTGCGTGCAACTGCACACACTGCACATGTCAGCAGGGGTGGTGGGAGGGGTGGGAGACAGAGGTCGCTGCTTGCAGACGTTGCTGGTGTGCATGAAGACCCACAACTGGTACGCATAGCTGATGCGTACCAGTCCAGCACCGGAGAGCTCAGCCAGGTAGTGGGGCTCCTCAGAGACATCAAACAGCAGCAGGCTGCCCATCATGCCCGCTTGGACTCCCACATGTCCCATGTGGAGTCACACATGTCACGTGTGGACTCCCACATGTCACGTGTGGACTCCCACATGACCCGCGTGGAGTCCAAGTGGGATGTACTACATGAGATGACGGCGGTGCACAGGGACATTTTACAATGCCTCCGCCAGATGAACAGCAACCAGTCCACACCTCCCTGTGTGCCAACAACATCTGGTACCGAACAAACTGCAACTGCCACAGGGAGGGAGGAGGACTCTGGCGGAGAGTCCCCTGCACCGCAGCAGCCTGCACTTGAGGGCCCCCCAAGAAGAGGGGTCGTCCGAGGAGGGGAAAGTGAGAGGCTGATGGCCAAGCGCAACTCCCAGGAAGCCTGAACCTGTTCTGGATTTTCGCCTTTGTGCACAGACTGTTCACCCTGTTGATGGCAACACTACTCCCACACATTGCATGGGGAGTACAAGTTGGAACAATGTGTCAGACAACTGTGGCCCCGATACTGGGGATCCTGTCTACCTGGACTTTCTATTCATCTAGGAACTTGGGATTGCAAGATTCATGTACAGCACAATCCATCCTATGCACTATTATCACAGATGTATCACAATAAACACAATAATACACCATACTTGCCTCTGTCGTGATTCCAACGTGGGTACTGTTATGGGGATGATGAACAACAAAATTACACTGTGTATGCGAACTGCAACAGCAAGGACAACACAGGCATGTGAGTACAGGCAACGTGACACATATGAGGGAGACACACCACCAGGGCTACACAACACATACACACCTAGGCCATCTGACTCATTGCCTACACTGATGTTGCCAGGGAAGACGGTGCAATGCACAGACACCACACCCATTCCCAGTTGTAGTCAAGTAGCCCACAGGTGCAGTAAGCAAATGGCAGTCAAATGTGTGACCACAGACAACGCACATCACTAAGTGAAGCACAGGTTTATTACACAGTAGCAACATGCCGTAACCACTACAGATGCAAGGTAACCCCACCTGGTAGCGGGCACACAGTCAACAACTGTAGACAGAAGGAAGTCCATGGGTGTGGCGCACATCACCTGTAGGGACACAACAGCTACCAGCCTGGATGTGCAATCACGTTGTCGGTGGACACAGTTGACCAAACGAATCTGAAAGTACCCTGTGAAGGACAGAAATGACACACAGTCAAAAGCAATGGAGTACAGGACAGAACAGCAAAACTCATGCACAATACATGTTACAAGATACCCACCCAGAACCAAGTTAGCATGTCAACACTGTTGGGGAGTACAGCCCACCTGTCACCACACATCGCAACACACATCCAGTCAAGTAGCCCATGGACACACTCCAACAGCACCAGAGCACCACCCACACATCATGCCAACTCACATCATTGACATGACACCTCAGGATACTCACATTCAGCTAAAGAAGTTGGTGATGAGCTGTGTGCGGACATCACCATCACCATCATCATCATCATCGTCACTGGCATCGTGGTCCAGGCCAGGATCCTCCACAGGTGGCGGATGTTGGTCATCGTCATCCTGGATGAGAGGCAACTCCTTCCGCACTGCCAGGTTGTGGAGCATGCAGCAGACGATGATAATCTTGCACACTTTCGCAGGGGCATATGGGAGGGACCCTCCGGTCTTGTCCAGGCAGCGGAAGCGGCTCTTCAGGAGACCAAAGGTCCGCTCAATCACTCTCCTGGTCCGACCATGTGCCTCATTGTAGCGCATCTGGGCAGGTGTCACAGGGTTCCTGAGGGGTGTCAGCAACCACGGCATGTTGGGGTATCCCGAGTCACCTACGGACAGACAAGTGCACATCAGCTGACTTGGAAAAGTGGGCGGAATACTACAGATCAGATCACACACAATGGCACAAAGTCAGTACACACCGACAAGCCAGGCACGCTGGTTCTGCATCTGTGCCATCAACCTGGGGATGCGACTACTCCTCATCACAAAGGCATCGTGTGCTGAACCAGGGAAACGGGCACACACGTGTGTGATGGTCATGTCTGCAAGACACACCACCAGTGCATTGACCGAGTGGTAGTGCTTGCGGTTCCTGTAGGCCTGCTCCTGGGCCTGTGGTGGTACCAAAGCCACATGTGTCCCATCAATGGAGCCAATGACATGCGGCATCCTCCCCAGGGCATAAAAGTCACTCTTCACGTCAGTGAGTCGTCGCAGTCTAGGGAAATAGATGTACCGGTTCAGGAAGAGCAACATTGCCGCCAAGAAATCGCGGAGCACACGGCTGAACATGGTCTGTGACATCCCACCAGCAGACGCCACAGTATGTTGGAAGGTACCGGTGGCAAAGAAGTGTAGGGCTGCCATCACCTTCACCTTGGGGGTCAGCGCTGTAGGATACGGCCGGCCAGGCTGCAAATGTGGGGACAACTGCACTGCAAAATCCTCAATCAGCTGCCTGGTGAAGCGGTACCGTCGGATGCTGTCCCGTTCCACCATCGTTGCCAGGTCTGGGAATGGCCGATGGACAGCAGGAGCCCTGCAGTGCAGAGGAGAAGTAAGCAAGATCGTCAGTCACCCCACATATGCGGCATTGAACACACTCAAGATCCCAACATACATCATCATGAGGCACAACTACATGAAGTGTGCAGTACCGGAACGACATGTATGGTACATACATGGCCAACATCTGTCAACACGGTCCTACAGGTGGCATCAATTTGTCCCAGGTTGGCCCATTGGATATCATGATGCTGTGTCACAGTCACCCCCCAGTGACATGTGAGGACAGATGTGCCCCAGGCACCACAGCTCAACGACAGGCACATTCCCAGGGACCCTGTAATGCCACATGGACACTGGCATCACCTGGAGTATCATGTGTACACCACAACAAAACAAACATGACCCCCACAGGTAGTGGCCACACTTGCCATGGCAGGAGAGCCATGGACGTCTGTGACACACACGCACAACATCAGAGTCCATGCACACACAACGTGGATGTGGAGACTGTCTCCCATTGTGCACATGAAATCAGAGACATTGTAAACACTACATGCACAAAGACTGTGGAGGGCCATCACTATTGTGCCACTGGGACACCCTGGCTCAAACATACCGTCCCACATGGGACTCACGGGGTATGTGACATGACATACACAAACACCACTGTGAAATGTGACCATGGCACATGCACAGATATGAACAGTTGCACATCACAGTGGTCACGTACACGTAACACCCAGGATCCTGTCCCCATTAACACGTGCACAGCCTGGGGGTGGCTGCCCACAGGTGACACCCACAGGACAACATGTACACCAACATACACACAATAGGAAATGCAGCCTTACATGCCTTATGATAAGGTTTGGACAGGCTGTCGTGATGTAGGTGTGCCCCTCACTCCCTGGGAGCTATCTGTGGCTGGCATATGTCCATCTGAGACAGGCATGCTGACATATGCCAGTCACATGTACAGTGATGCGTTGAACAGCAATGGACCGATCGGTGCCTCCGGCCGGCCCATTGCTTTCAATGTGTGCGGGTACGCGTTGTACCCCTGTGCGCGTTGTACTGCAATGGACCGATCGGTGCCTCCGGCCGGCCCATTGCATTCAATGTGTGCGGGTACGCGTTGTACCCCTGTGCGCGTTGTACTGCAATGGACCGATCGGTGCCTCCGGCCGGCCCATTGCATTCAATGTGTGCGGGTACGCGTTGTACCCCTGTGCGCGTTGTACCTCAATGGACCGATCGGTGCGCACCCATTGACAATGGGCTTGCCTGGCAACGGACGCGTTTTCGAATATTCGAACGAGTCGGTTGCTGGAAAATCAGTTGGTCACCCACAACAATGTTGCAAAATCATGTATGTCATGAAGTTGAAATTTTGAAGGATGCTGTGGGCGTGTTTTGGTGCTGCTATTCCATGGATTGGCCAGATTCAGAAGATGCAAACGACTTGGACCTATCACTTTGGACACAAGGGACAGTATCTGCCTCTCCAGCACATATATATTGCTGCATGTTCCCCTGAGAGCCCACTTGCCTGCACTACATGCTCCAGGACGACATCTGCCACTGCACTGCTGCTGTCTCTGCCCCTCTGGACCCTGCAATGGCACGTACTGTGGAGAGAGCCCCAGCCTTCAGCCTTGAAGAGAACCAGGCCCTGCTGGACAGCCTACTTCCACAGTACAGCAAGCTGTATGGGACACCAGGGGAGCAGGTGAGTGTTCTGTGCACTGCCTTTCTGAATGTGCATTTTGTCTGACTAGCAAGGCTGAGAGTCAGCACACCACTGGCTAGCAGGCTCACTGAGTAGTTGTCACCCCCATAGTGTGTAGTGACTTGCACTGGACAGGTATGGTGCAGTGACAGTGCTTCTGAACAGGGTTTTACTCCCCATGCTATGATACCATGTAGTGACTTCTGGAAAACTGTCCATGGGCAGCCGTGCACTGCCTGGGTACACCATGTGCCCCTGTGATTGCGACATGTATATGCAACTGTGTCATGCACGGATATGTTGCATGTGTAGTAATGGCCTTATCACTTTGTCATCCTGACAGGCTTCTGCCCATCGGAAGCATGAGATATGGAAGGACATCGTCCGGGCTGTCCGGTCCGTGGGGGTCTACAAGCGCCGGATCCGCAACTGCCAAAAGAGGTGGCAGGACCTTCGGGGCTGGACCCGGAGGATTGCACGGGTCCAGCTGAAGCTGTCGCCTCCTCGCAGGAGGGCGGAACACGGACCCTGACCCCCACATGCTCAGGATCCTGGCGGTGGTCTTTCCAGACCTGGATGGGCAGCTGAAGGCCAGAGAGCAGCAAGGAGGGGGTGAGTCAAAGACTGCACTGTGTACTCTGTCTAACATGTTATGTGCCCTCCTCGGGCCAGGTTGAACTGCCACAGTACAGCAGTCATGTTGTCCAGGAGCCATGTCCCTCTATTGTGCACTGCCCACTCCTCATCTGATACCCAGGTGTGGCCCTTACATGCAGGGAATTCTGTCACTTAGGACTGTGTCCTTGCAGTTTGCTTGACTCAAGGTGGGAGACAGCATCTGTTTCCCTGACTCTGTGGTGGGCATCATGGGTGGGTCCATTGCTTACACAATGCCTGTATTCTGACATGTATTCAGCGTGTTACTTTGATCTGTGGTCCAATTGCTGAGCTGATCCACCACATGTGGCTGGGGTACCTGGCACACACCCATGCTGCGGGTGGGAACAATGTTTGGGCCCCAGGAGTATGTATATGACGTGTGTCACACATACTTAGCCAGCTGCCTACAGTCCAGGGCTCATCCCTCATTCATGTGGGGCTGGACAGTCATGCCTACTCCAGGCCATACAATACACTCTGTACTCCCACTCCCGTGTATCAGAGGACACATTGTGCACAGTGATTTGACCCCTCAGGTGTCTGCCTCTGTGTCAGTGTGCTGTGGATTAGTCGCCAGGACTGCTGTGGAGTTTCTTGGTAGGGGCTCAGCATGCCACTGGAGATGTGACCATAGGAGACGATGCTTGTGTGACACATAGGTGTCTGATCAGCTGCCCATGCAGACTGGGGCATGTAAATGTGAAGTTCAGGCAGCTGTTCCCCATGCACAGCAGAGTGTGAGGGCTCAGGTTCAGAGGGTAGTGTCACAGGTCTCCCATATGTCCAATAGGTATGACCTGGACAGATGAGGGTTAAGAGGATGTGTTGTGGGGGGGATGTACATGTGCACTTGTGCAGCTCCAGGACTTGCATTCCCCATGACCTACTATTGTGACACAGTGCAGAGTGTTGTTGTCTGGCTGCAAAGTCATACATCACTGAGACAGTGATGTATGACTTTGCAGTCATGCCTCCGCCATGGCATGTGTCTACTGATTGGTGATCCTGCAGGGGAGTGACATGTGCTACATGCACACCATAGTGGCGCTGGCTATCAGGACATGGGTGCATCATGGTGTCTGTCGCTGGAATGCATCACATGCATTTCCTATTTGACTCTGGGCATCCCTTACATCCGTGAACCTGTACTGACTCAGTGGCAAGAGCTGTGATGTGTCCACACCGTGTCCTCTGCACTGTCCAACTACTGTGTACTTGGTGCATGTGTCAACACTGGGGTGTTGCAATCCAACAGACACCAGACAGATGGGTGCAAGGCCATGTGGGATGTGAGTGCCATGCTTGGCATCAGACTGACAATTGACTTCTCCTGTTCAATTAGGGCACTTTTAGCAATGTACAACTAATGATGCCAGGGCTTGCTCTGTAATGTGCTGTGCTCACAGTGGTGTGTGCGTTTGGTGCAGGTGACTGATGTCTGTCTGTTTCCCCATTGTTTGCAGATACATCCACGGCCACGGAAGGGGACAGCTCCACGGACCAGGAGGAGCCAGAGAGCCAGACTGGGTCAGCAGCCGAGGAGTGGTCGGAGGGACCCAGTGGCACGGAGGGCGAGGGAGCCACACCGAGGAGTCCTCAGCAGCATCCACCTCAGCTGAGGACCAGAGCAACTCGGAGGATGACTCCCTTGTGGAGGCGGGTGTCAGCAGCCACCACACCCCAGCTAGTGTTGCTGTCCCCGCCACCACCAGCACCACCACCGCCCTCCCATCGGCTCCCATTCCCCAGGTCCGTGGAGGCTCCCATGTCCGGGAGCGTGTCTCCTTTGGGCCAGGCACCGCACCCCCTGCCCCTGTGTCCCCTGCTGCCCTGAGTGAGGAGTCTGTGTACCTCCTTCGCCAGCTCCATGTAGGGCAGACAGCCATGCTGAGTGTCCTCCATGCGCACACCGCGCTGTTGACTCAGCTGGTGTCGTTCATGGAGGGCATCTCATCGGGCATGTCTGACCTACAGAGGGGCAATAGGTCCATGGACTCCTCCCTGACGGCAGCAGTGTCCCTCCTCAAACGGTCCCTCACCCCTCCTGCCTCTGCTCCATCCACACTCCCCAGCACCTTACCCATCCCAGGCACACACACACTGGCACAGGCACACACCAGCACACACACATCCAGCACACTGACACACACGCCAATGACAAAACGCACACGCACGCACATTCAGGGGACTGAAGCCAGACTCACAGGGGATGGGGCCCTGGAACACACACACGCATCCACATGCACTGCGCAGTCCTCAGTTCCCTCTCCCTCCAAAGCACCCTCCCTTGCCTCACCTGCAACCCCAAAGTCACAGCAGCTCTTCCTCTGTGACCTCGGCCTCTTCCCCACCGATGAAGCTGCTCCAGCATCCCGGGGGAAGAGGAAGCCCACCCACACGGAGCAGAGTGCCCCTCGCCCCCGGACACCCTCCCCCAGGCGCAGACGGACTGAGGCCCCCACCCGCAAGTCCCCCGGAGTGCTAAGAGCAAGACCCCGCCACCACCCTGCAGCTCAGGCACAAGGTCTCCGTCCTCCATCCCTCAGGCCCCCACTGCACAGGTGCCCCCACCACACCCTGCCCCAGGTTCCCCCACCCACAGATATACCATCCCCAAGATGCTCCGGCCTTCTCCCCCTGCCACTTGCTCTCCCAGCACCACACCCCCCGCTGCGCTTGTCTGTGCCACTGATGTGGTGAGGGTGTCCCCCCTCTGTCCAACCCACCTTGCCTGTTCCCCATTCTCCTCCCCTGGAGGTAGGCACTGCAGTGGAGTCCACTACCGCCCTGTCTGACTTGGGCACTGCAGTGGCGGACCTGTCCACCCCATCTGCAGGGTCCACTGCAGTTGTGCCGGCACCCACGACATCTGTGTCATGCCCCCAGTTGTGCCGGCACACACCATGTCAGACACCTCCACTGCAGTTGTCAGTGGCTCTCCTGCACCCACCACCCCTTCCCTGACTCCCCCTGGTGAGCCCTGATCCTGTCCCTGCGGTGCCTGGCCTGCCCCCCGGTTGCCCCTCCTAGTGGATTGTCCCTGGTATTGTGCAGGCATGCGTAGGGTGACATCTGCCAGTGTCACCCTGTTTGAACTTTGACAATGGACTGGCCATTGGCCTTTGCTCTTTTTCAGGACTTCGTTTGGCCTCAACACATATGCTGAATAAAGCAACTTTCTTTTCTCTAGTGCTCATGCTTCAGATGTACATGTTGTTGGTGCAGCTAACCATGCCCTTGCTGCAGTGATGGTGATATCTGGTCTCATGATTATGAAGTGTTACTGTGCAGGAACCCATGTGGTCCAGGGGGAATGTGTCCTATCATGTGGTGTATCCATGTCATCAATAGCAGCATCTGAGGGTGTCATGTGTTCAGTATTTGGCAATGGGTTTCCTACTTACATTGGCAATTTCATATCTGTGGCTTCCACCCCTGCACATCTGTTGTGCCTGCCATCGTTGCATTTGTCTACTTCCCTGACCGTGTTGCCATCTCCAGTGGACATGCAGGTTTGGGCATCAATGGGGAGGGACTCATCCGTGTAGTCAGTGCAACATTGCTATACAAGTGTGTTGGATCTGTGCTGATGATTCCGTTGGCACATCCATGACCAGGCTGATGTGATGGGAGCCCTCATTTGGTGCTAATTGTTGATTGTGTGACCAAGTGCTCAGCTGACATGATGGGGCCCTACTGAGGCAACATATGGCACAGCTTTCCTCACACAGGAGTGGAGTCCCCTCATGGCAGTGTGTACACGTGTGACATTGCCTGCACCCAAGGTGTGTGTTGTATGTGCATGTCTGTGTGTTCACTTCCATTCATCTGCGCATGCTGTGATCCCTAGTGTTGTACCTGTTTGTGATGCTTGCTGACTTGAGCTATGTTCCCCCAAAGTCTTCTCCCTGTGTTCTCTGTGATGTGGGTGCATGGCACATTACTGGTCATCAGGGTGTCACCCATAGGTGTGTTTGCTGTCAGGGCTGAGTTTGTGTGCAGACGCAGATGGGTCACAGTCAGGTTTCCCCTTGGCACTTGTTGTTTGCCCCTGTCATGTGATTTCCAGTTTGTGTTATCTTTCAGTGATTGTGACATGTTGTGTGTGTGACTGCTGCCACTCCTCAGGGTCAGAGCTGCAATGTTGGAAGTTGTCTATGTGTGTTCTTTGTGGGTGACCTTGGCTTCTTCATTGGTGTGTGACTGTGGCTGGGATCCCATTGGTCGGTGTGGTATTGCCGTCATGTCCATGTACAGCGTAGTGTGCAGTGTGTCAGACATTCAGGAGTCTTGTTGAGTGTCCATGTGTGATGTGTTTCTACACCTTGGTTCCCACCCACCACCCTGGAATAGTCATGGGTGCATGTGCAATGTCACCAGTGCATGTGTACTTCACTGCTGCACATTGTTGGAGGTCGAGGGGTGTGGTGTTGAGTGTGTGCAGATGAGAGTTGTTGCCCGGCTAGGCCCCTGCCTCCATGTTGGCCTTGGCTTACTGGCCATGCTGATTGATTTGTGCTTGTGTAGGTGTGATGGTAGTTTGTTGCTCAGGACACCTGACTGTGGTTCATAGTGTGAACGACATTTAGCTTTGTCATCACAGTGGTATTTTTATTCAGCCCAGGGTCACCACATTGTGGGGGCCCTGGGGGTGGTGCTGTGGTGTGTCTGTGACTTGCTGTGTCAGTTGTTGTTCCTACGTGCCTGTGTGACATGTGTGTTTTGTGCTCCCTCTCACCTGACAATGCCTGCTTGCCCACATAGGGGATTTGGATCCATGAGTTACCTTAGTGTGGCAGTGTATGCACATCTGTATGATTGGTATTCAGCTCTCCTCATGTGTTGTGTGGTTGCCTGGGGACACTGGCACCCCCACCCCTCACCTGCTGTGTATGATGACAGTGTTGGTCTGCCTGTTTGTGTTTGTGCATCTGCACCACTGCATTGGCATATCTTGGGTGTGCCATTGGCTGTATGTTGTTTGGTGTGTTTCCCCTGCTGTCCCTGGGACTCCTAGGTCATCGGTCAGCACAGTGATCATGGTTTGTGTGTCCCATTGCTGCCATGGTATGGTATCTGTTCACCTCACATCTGCTGTCTCCACAGGGTATCTGCATTTGTGTGCCCATTGGTGCAAATATGTGGTTCTGCATTCTGATGGTCACTTCTGTCATTGTGTCATTGATGACTGTTGACGGTCTCAGCCCCCATGGGTGTTGTTTGTCTGCACATGGCCAAAGGAATGTTACATTTGCACTGCAGTATTTGGCTCCCCCAATTTATGTTGCAATGGGACACATACACTACTTTGCCACAGATGAGTTTTTGGTTCTGTGAGCAGGAATGATCCATGCAGTTTGGCAGTTGCAGCTCTTTCTTTGTCAACAATTACCTTTTGGTCACTGTGATGATGAGGGTGTAGACCCCATTGCCACAATGGTCAAAATGTGCTTCAGCTATGGACCCCACACTTGCCTTTTGGTCACTGTGATGATGGGGGTTTAGACCCCATTGCCACAATGGTCAAAATGTGCTTCAGCTATGGACCCCACACTTACCTTTTGGTCACTGTGATGATGGGGGTTTAGGCCCCATTGCCACAATGGTCATGGGCTGCTTGCATTGTGGGTGCCACACACATATATGTGTGGCACATGTGCTAGGGGGTCACATTGTATGTTGAAAGTCATGTTCGGTGTTGTAGGCATTTGACACAGCCTACACACGCTTGTCATGGTGGTGGGGGGATGTCTTAATCTTGCATTCCCTAGGTTGTGGTGTGCTTGTTGTGTCATGCATTGTCCATCCTATGAGTGGGGGTGGTAGTAGTGGTAGGCATCCAGCCCCCCTGGGTGAGGGTGGTAGTAGTGGTAGGCATCCTGCCCCCCTGGGTGAGGGTGGTAGTAGTGGTGGGCATCCTGCCCCCCGTGGGTGAGGGTGGTAGTAGTGGTGGGCATCCTGCCCCCTGGCTAAGGGTGGTAGTAGTGGTGGGCATCCTGCCCCCTGGCTAAGGGTGGTAGTAGTGGTAGGCATCCTGCCCCCGTGGGTGAGGGTGGTAGTAGTGGTGGGCATCCTGCCCCCTGGCTAAGGGTGGTAGTAGTGGTAGGCATCCAGCCCCCCTGGGTTGGGGTGGTAGTAGTGGTAGGCATCCAGCCCCCTGGCTAAGGGTGGTAGTAGTGGTAGGCATCCTGCCCCCCTGGGTGAGGGTGGTAGTAGTGGTGGGCATCCTGCCCCCCTGGCTAAGGGTGGTAGTAGTGGTAGGCATCCTGCCCCCCTGGGTGAGGGTGGTAGTAGTGGTGGGCATCCTGCCCCCCTGGCTAAGGGTGGTAGTAGTGGTAGGCATCCTGCCCCCCTGGGTGAGGGTGGTAGTAGTGGTGGGCATCCTGCCCCCGTGGGTGAGGGTGGTAGTAGTGGTGGGCATCCTGCCCCCTGGCTAAGGGTGGTAGTAGTGGTGGGCATCCTGCCCCCTGGCTAAGGGTGGTAGTAGTGGTAGGCATCCTGCCCCCCGTGGGTGAGGGTGGTAGTAGTGGTGGGCATCCTGCCCCCCTGGCTAAGGGTGGTAGTAGTGGTAGGCATCCAGCCCCCCTGGGTTGGGGTGGTAGTAGTGGTAGGCATCCAGCCCCCCTGGCTAAGGGTGGTAGTAGTGGTAGGCATCCTGCCCCCCTGGGTGAGGGTGGTAGTAGTGGTAGGCATCCTGCCCCCCTGGGTGAGGGTGGTAGTAGTGGTAGGCATCCAGCCCCCCTGGGTGAGGGTGGTAGTAGTGGTGGGCATCCTGCCCCCTGGCTAAGGGTGGTAGTAGTGGTAGGCATCCAGCCCCCCTGGCTAAGGGTGGTAGTAGTGGTAGGCATCCAGCCCCCTGGCTAAGGGTGGTAGTAGTGGTAGGCATCCAGCCCCCCTGGGTTGGGGTGGTAGTAGTGGTAGGCATCCTGCCCCCTGGCTAAGGGTGGTAGTAGTGGTAGGCATCCTGCCACCCTGGCTAAGGGTGGTAGTAGTGGTAGGCATCCTGCCCCCCGTGGGTGAGGGTGGTAGTAGTGGTGGGCATCCTGCCCCCTGGCTAAGGGTGGTAGTAGTGGTAGGCATCCAGCCCCCCTGGGTGAGGGTGGTAGTAGTGGTAGGCATCCTGCCCCCTGGCTAAGGGTGGTAGTAGTGGTAGGCATCCTGCCACCCTGGCTAAGGGTGGTAGTAGTGGTAGGCATCCTGCCCCCCGTGGGTGAGGGTGGTAGTAGTGGTGGGCATCCTGCCCCCTGGCTAAGGGTGGTAGTAGTGGTAGGCATCCAGCCCCCCTGGGTTGGGGTGGTAGTAGTGGTAGGCATCCAGCCCCCCTGGCTAAGGGTGGTAGTAGTGGTAGGCATCCTGCCCCCCTGGGTGAGGGTGGTAGTAGTGGTAGGCATCCTGCCCCCCTGGGTGAGGGTGGTAGTAGTGGTAGGCATCCAGCCCCCCCTGGGTGAGGGTGGTAGTAGTGGTAGGCATCCTGCCACCCTGGCTAAGGGTGGTAGTAGTGGTAGGCATCCTGCCACCCCTGGGTGAGGGTGGTAGTAGTGGTAGGCATCCAGCCCCCCTGGGTGAGGGTGGTAGTAGTGGTGGGCATCCTGCCCCCCTGGCTAAGGGTGGTAGTAGTGGTAGGCATCCAGCCCCCCTGGCTAAGGGTGGTAGTAGTGGTGGGCATCCTGCCCCCTGGCTAAGGGTGGTAGTAGTGGTAGGCATCCTGCCCCCTGGCTAAGGGTGGTAGTAGTGGTAGGCATCCTGCCACCCTGGCTAAGGGTGGTAGTAGTGGTAGGCATCCTGCCACCCCTGGGTGAGGGTGGTAGTAGTGGTAGGCATCCAGCCCCCTGGGTGAGGGTGGTAGTAGTGGTGGGCATCCTGCCCCCCTGGCTAAGGGTGGTAGTAGTGGTGGGCATCCTGCCCCCTGGCTAAGGGTGGTAGTAGTGGTAGGCATCCTGCCCCCTGGCTAAGGGTGGTAGTAGTGGTAGGCATCCTGCCACCCTGGCTAAGGGTGGTAGTAGTGGTAGGCATCCTGCCACCCCTGGGTGAGGGTGGTAGTAGTGGTAGGCATCCAGCCCCCCTGGGTGAGGGTGGTAGTAGTGGTGGGCATCCTGCCCCCTGGCTAAGGGTGGTAGTAGTGGTAGGCATCCAGCCCCCTGGCTAAGGGTGGTAGTAGTGGTAGGCATCCAGCCGCCCCTGGGTTGGGGTGGTAGTAGTGGTAGGCATCCTGCCCCCCTGGCTAAGGGTGGTAGTAGTGGTAGGCATCCTGCCACCCTGGCTAAGGGTGGTAGTAGTGGTAGGCATCCTGCCCCCCGTGGGTGAGGGTGGTAGTAGTGGTGGGCATCCTGCCCCCTGGCTAAGGGTGGTAGTAGTGGTAGGCATCCAGCCCCCCTGGGTGAGGGTGGTAGTAGTGGTAGGCATCCTGCCCCCCTGGCTAAGGGTGGTAGTAGTGGTAGGCATCCTGCCCCCTGGCTAAGGGTGGTAGTAGTGGTAGGCATCCTGCCACCCTGGCTAAGGGTGGTAGTAGTGGTAGGCATCCTGCCCCCCTGGGTGAGGGTGGTAGTAGTGGTAGGCATCCTGCCCCCCTGGTTGAGGGTGGTTGGCATCCAGCCCCCCTGGGTTGGGGTGGTGGCGCGCATTCAGGCCCCTGTGTGCATATGTGGCATTGGTGATGGGCATCCCGCCCCTATGGTGCTGCTGTTGCAAGTATATTCAGATTCCCAGTGTATGTGTGTGATGTGTCGTGTACGTGTTGTATGTGTTTTGTGGTTGGTGTCTGACTTACCTTCTGCGCCGTACGCGTCCGTGCCTGTTCCGGTAGTAGATGTAGAATATTGGTATGATCGGGACGAAGGGATTCATGGTTGGTTCGTGTCGTTCGTCCTTCTCGTTGCTTCGCGTCGTCCTCGTCGCTTGGCTTCGTCCTCGTCGCTTCGCTTCGTCCTCGTCGCTTCGCGTCGTCCTCGTCTGTGCTGTGTTCGTCTCGTAGCCGTGGATCGTGTTGTGGCGCGATTCGGAGCTTATGTGCGCCTCTCCCGGATGCTTTGACGTGCCGTGCGTAGCGACGGGTTCGGCGCGTACGGAAGCGCATCGTACTTGTCCGGCCGGACGGGGCTGCATTTTCCCTTCCGTGCGACTCGATTCGGCGTTTCCGGATTCGCCTCGGTCGGAGAACAGGACCTGGTTTGGGTGAGTACGGCTCGGCCGGAATTTTTGCTGTTGTGCGCATCGTACTTGCTCGTTCGGTGTGCTGTACGGATCGGTCGGGAAACAGCCTTTCGCATGGCTTTTTCCCGACCGAATGGTATTGGGTGCGCCTCCGACCGAGATCGGAATCGGCCCCTAAGTCCACTAAAATCACCACATGGGTTAGTGCAGGGTGCTACACTTACATAAGTGAGCACCATATACTAAGCCAGTCTCCTACAGATACTTATTGAATTCCCCTACTTATTGAATTCCCCTTCCTTTCTATTGTGTGGATAAGTGTTGGCATTAGGGAGAGAGAAGGGAAGCCTCTCTCCCCCCTGGGTTGCGTGTGTCTGTAAGGTGCAAGCACTGTCATCCACTTGCACTCCCCAAGATGTTACCATGCTGGGATCCTTTCTATGCCTTGCCAGTTATTGCTCAAGATACATTCATAACTTTGCTACAGTGAGTGCCCAAATGAGAGACTTGACAAACAGGAATGTACCGTTCAGTGGTCTCCAAAATGTGATCAGAGTTTCAAAGACATCAAACATGCGACAGAGAATGCAACTGAAATGGCCTACGAAAGAACGGTTGATGGGAGCCTGGTAGGGCTAGAGGCAATTCTTGCTCAACACAATGGCCATTCAAATGCTCAGAGACACATTGTGGCCTATATCAGTCGATGCCTGTCTGAGACAGAATGTCCCTACTCTCAGCTGGAGAAGGAGAGTCTGGCTGTGGTGTGGTCCTGCAAACATTTCTATGTATTCCTCTACGGACAACAATTCACTATCATCACAGATCACCAGGCAGTGCTTCCCCGAAGGCTAAGATGCCCCCTTGCATCGAGAGGTAGGGGGTTGAGACTGAAAAAGTATGAATATGAGATTGTGCATGAACTAAGGAAGGATCAAATTCCAGCAGATTACTTTTCATGAGTGCCACTATATTGTCACAGTTCGACATCCATGTCAGCTGAAGCCTATCTCAACTTTATTGTGAGATCCAGCACACCAGCGGCTCTGTCCGAGGAACAAATTATTGCTGCCACCAATGATAAAGACCTGACCATAATCAAAGAACTTATTGCTACACAATCATGGAGGGGAAATACCCGGCCCCTAGCCAATGATGTTGAATTCTAAAAATTCTAAAATGTGCAGGATAAGTTAGCAATCATCCAAGAAGGTGTAATACTGCGAGGTTCAAGAATCATTATACTTGGAAGCCTAAGACAGCAGGTCCTCGAGCTGGCCCATGAAGGACACCGTGGTATTGTGGCCACCAAGAGAGCTTTAAGAGATCAAGGGCCAGATGTAGGGAAAGTCAGTTTTGCGAGTCCTTAATAGCGATTTTTACCAAATCGCTATTAAGGAGTCGCAAAATGGAATGTATGTAGGAATCGCAATAATAATTGCGATTCCTTAATATTCCTTAATTGCGAATCGCAAATTGAGATTCGCAATCAAGGAATACCTTCCCATTCATTCCTATGGGCCAAGAGGCCCATAGGAATGAATGGGATTGCTTGCACGCAATTTGCGAGTAACCAAGAGGTACTCGCAAATTGCGTGCGCAATTTCAAGAGTTCCAAAAGGACACACTGTTGCACCCCTGAAATGTGCATGTGTGCACATGTGGCGCACATACATGCCACATGGCACTTTGAAAAAAGCAAAAAAGTGCTTTTTTAAAGGAAATCGCAAATTACCACCAACTTGAAGTTGGTGGTAATTTGCGATTCCTTAAGGCAATATCGCAATTTGCGATGCCTACTAGCATAGCATTTAGGGAATCGCAAATTGCAATTCTCTAAATGCTTGCGCACAATAAGGAATCGCAATTTGTGCGATTCCTTATTTTGCGAGAGGGTATTTGCCTACCTACATTGCACACAGCCAAATTGCGATCGCAATTCGGCTTCCTACATCTGGCCCCAAGTGTGGTTCCTTCGCCTAGATGAGCGAGTTGAGAAGGAACTGAAGGATTGCCACATTTGCAATTGTTTGTCTCCCAAGGTGACGCAGCACCCAGTGACAATGTCTGACCTTCCTGTCCATGCTTGGGAGAGGTTTGCATTTGACTTTTTTGGGCCTTTAGGAAATGGACATCACCTCATGGTAGTCATAGATGAGTATTCATGTTTTCCTTTGGTGGAAGACCTATCTTCAACAACCCATGACAAAGTTATAGAATGACCTGATGACATCTTTGCAATGTGGGGCATCCCCAAAATCCTCAAATCTGATAACGGCCCGCCCTTTAGCAGCAATGAGTTTAAATAATTTCTTGTTCGACTCAACGTTAAATACCAGAAGGATACACCCCTCTGGCCCCAGGCCAATGTTGTAGTTGAACAATTCATGGACACCCTCAAGAGGGTCATTCAACGAGTGTCCATGGAGGGAATCGATCTAAGCCAAGCCCTGTGCCAGGCCCTCAGGCCTATCGATCAACGCCTCACTCCACAACTGGAGTGAAAGCCCAGCCACCTTGCTATTTGGGAGAGCCATCATAACAAAACTACCTCAATGGATCTCGAACTGATCACTGAACGATGACAAGGTTCGAGACACCAACGTGACTGGGAAAAGAAAAATGAAAACGTATACAGATTGGCATCGCCATGCCCGAGAGACAGCCTTTGACAAAGCAGACTGGGTACTGGTTAAGCAGAGATGAAAACGGAAAACAGACACTCCTTTTGCCGTTGATCCTTAACAGGTTTTAGCGTGCAATGGACATATGGTGACAGCACATCGTCCTGGACAATTCATCACTCGGGATACATCACATTTTAAACACCTACCGCAACACATGTTTAGTCTTGAAACCATGCGTGAGACGACCCCGCCAGCAGGTCTGGCTCAAGGGCCTGACCCTATGTTGCTGTTGCCCGATCAGTGTGGACCTCTATCATCTCGGATCATCTGAGCTGGCAGACAAGTGTGAGCGCCTTGCCAACTAATTGAGGAAATGTGATTTTAGTGATGCCTGCCAATTTTATTTAACAAAGGGGGAGATGTTGCATATCGATAATATGTGCTCTAGGATGCTTATGGTACTGAGCGGACTTTGGAGAGGAAACATCTGATATGCGGGGAGGTGTTACAGTGTGGTTAACGTTGAGTATGAGATAATGTGCAGTGTGTGAGTGTATGCTGAGGAATAAAGAAGCATATGACTGCAGCTCCCGTGTGGCGTATTTCATTTGCATGCTCCAGGGCTGGGGCCGACGCTACAGTCATGCTGAGTTTTGATTACTTCTGAAGTAAATGCTCCTGTAATTAGAAGTTGAAGACGTTCTTATCAAGGGGTACTTCATTTGTATGTGAAGTTGAGATAGCAGGAGTTTGGATCCTGATGTTGATGATAAAGGCCAAAAACGAAATCTCATTGAGTGCCTAGTTTCCCTTGGGCCAATATCAAAATGCAGCCAGACACATTCTCAATGACACTATGCCAGCCTGGCCATCCATGTTCTAAATGGCACATGTGTGTGGTCCGTTGAAATCCCAAATGCAGTTGTAGTGTCCTCTGTTATAATCCCTCAGTGTTCTGATTGTTCCTGCTATGCTCTCTAGTCTGATTATGTTGTGATTTTATCTGGGTTAGCAGTTGGAGGTGTAGATAAGAAGGAAAACATTGTGCGCAGTGACATATGTACTACTGGTATGTGCCTGAAAGATGTCTTGTTAGGAGAGTGTTTGCTTATATTTGAAAATGTCTGGCACGGAGTTACTTTTTTAATTCGTCTGGGGGATGTGAGTATCCAGTAGGTGACATTGACTGCAGGAGAATTTTCTGGTCCCTGGCTAAAATGTTCTTGTTTTGTCTCAGGTTTGTGCTACTTTGGTGGTGTAAATTTGTAAATTATGCATTCCTTTCCTCTTTGGTGGTGTTTTTACAGCTGTTTTTTGTGGGGATATTGAGATGTGCATGGGCATGTTTTGGTTACTGTTTGTTGTGTTTTATGTGTGTGTGTGAGTTTATGTACTGACAGTTACTTCTGTGGGACAAGATGGCTGAGCAGAGTGTTACCATGCTCCTGGTAGGGTATCCAGGACTATACTTCCTAATTTTGCCTGACCATATATCTATTAAATGAGCATCCAACGTGTACTCCTGGAGTCTAGTTTTGAATGGAATATAAAATTGGCACTGGCTTTTCTGAACCCAGAGAGAAGATAGGTCTGAGGAGACTATCCTCAGAGAGACTGCAAAGATCAAGGATAAAGGACCTCAACAGCTGATGCGGCTTCATCATATGGGTGTTGGGGCTCCACCCTTATTTTCTGCCCCATTTTTCTACTATCCTAATAGTGAATAGTTATATATAACTCACTATTAGTATAGTCAAAAGACATGCTGATGGACCAAGCAACAGTCTGAGGCAGGCATTGGTATCTGTGTGATGGCTGGCACAGGTTCATGAAGGTGCCTGCACCAGCAGCGAGACAGATTGTCACAGGCTGACAAAGTCCTAGCCCTGGCCGCAGCAGCCTGCCATACCACAATGCCTTTCCCACTGTAATGCACTGCAGCATCACTGGTAAAGGCAGCCCAGGGCATCTGTGATGCACTGCAGAATCACTGGTAAAAGTAGCTCCAGGCACTTTAGTCTTCAGCCTGTAGTGTCGGGGACTACATTCCAATGAGCCTGTCACCCCCACATTTTCCAACTTGTCACAGAGTTAAGAAAGGTTAGGGTGAAAAAGCAAGAGGTTGAAAGACAGAGCTTGAACAATGCATCAGCATGAGCCATGTGATATTGACTCCATAATGATGCACTGTGAGGCTCCAGCTCTCAACGTCCTGCCCGAGTCCTTGAGTGCTTGAGGTGAGAACTCCAAATAGAGCACCGGTAGTTGAGGTGGGCTGCATAGGCAGTCGAGGAATTAAGAATTTGCTCTTGTGTGTGCATGCGTGGGGGGTGAGAGTGTGTGTGTGTTTGGAATATGGGGCACCCATGGCAAATTTCACTGTCATATTGGAGATAATCATTGGCATAAGGAAGGACAAAAGTTTCATCTAGGGGCTGGCAACGATGACAAAACGCTGGCCCGGACATATTGGAGTGAACGTTTGACATGGGTCACCCATGGTATGTGGACAGCATCAATTATTGGTCTGGCATATTGTAAGTAGTTTTTGGCATGAGTGGCTCCCATGACAAAATACTTGCCCTGGCATATTGGAGGTAATTATCGACATACAGGGGCACCCATAACATGTTTTGGAAAAAATGTCATCAACTCCTCATGAGTGCCCTTTCAGAGCCTTTGGTTATTAACAAATATATATGAAAATTTTGCATTAAAATAAACATTGAAAAAAACTGGGAATAATATTCAGCTAATCCTAAACATTTTTGTAATTGATCTTTATTTTAGGGCGGAGGGGCATCCTCAATGACCTTCACAAATTTTAATTTTAAGGGAAATGCATTTCTTATCAAATTTATGTCCAAGAATCAACTTTTTACAGCCCAATTTTGCACTTCTCACATTTTATGGCCATTTTTTCCGAAATCTCTAAAACTACTTTAAAGGCCTGACCGCGTTCTTTTTCATTTGCATCAAAAACTAAGATGTCGGGGGGCGTGGCTAGCAGCCGAAGCAAATGGCGGCTGGCTAGAAGAGCTCCGCATCCCCTGCAATATATCCGGCATCATCCTGACCTCAAATCGGCAGCATAACTGGCGATAAGACGCTCTCCAGCCCCAAGAGCTGCTTTGGCCCCCTTGGGAATCTCTAATCCGGGGCGGATGTGCGGCGGACGGCGGGTGACGACAATGGCGGCCTGGTAACCCCGGGGTGAAATACCTGAACAGCCGGCGCGGTTTACCACCCTCTGGCCGGCGGGGACTCCCCTGGGCGACTGGGCAGCTGGCGGAGGTGGAAACCGGAGCCTGTGAGGAGGCAGGGGCGGCGTGCAGGTGAAGCGATGCAGGTCTCGCCGAGTGGAGCTGGTACTTGAGGCCCCGACCTGGGGGCCTGGAAGGCCTGCAACGAGGGACTCTGCCTTGGGCCCAGGCGTCGCTGCAGAAGAGAGCGGCGCTTCGCTGGCAGAAGCGGAGGTAGGGCACAGCCAGCGCTGCGGCTAAGTAGTGAGGCCGGGACAGTTGTTGCCCGTTGTGGAAGCGGCCGCGTACCCCGGGTGCCCGAAGAGACTGCTGGTGGCTTCGCAGGCCGCAATCCACTGTCAGCGGGGGAGAAGAGGAGCCGCTTACACTGTGGCCAGAGACCCGGGCCCCGGCGGGTGGCGCGGCGTGACTTGACCTGCCTGGTGCTCTCGGCGGAGCTCCGTAGATCGCGGGCTGCGGGGGGGATACGGTGAGTCCAGGACCTACTAGCAGATTGTGGTCTGGGCCCCCCCCCCACCATTCCTGCTTGTGGAGCAACCACGCACAGCGCGCCTTCTAGCATATCAGGACAGCTATGGCAATGGCTGACACACACCCCTGTGGTTCCTGGGGGCGTAGGGAGTAACCTCCGCGGGAGAAGCTACAAACCGGCATAGCGAATGACTAGGGAGCCACTGTCCCTTTGATGTCAAGGATTGCGCTGACGGTACCAGCGTTGCGGACAGACCCCTCCTTGATGCCCTAGGGCAGCCTGATGCGGCTGTAGTGTTCAAGACAGACTTGTAGGCCTTCCTGTTACGGAGTGCCGAAGACCAGAGAGATCCACGCCCGGGCAGCCCGTGGGAAGGGTCGCTTACTGATAGAGCCCAGCCGCACTGTGGGCACCCACACATACCCGCTACCTATCTAACAGACCCCTATACTGTAGCGATAGCAGGGTCCTTGTAGGATAGCCTTAGATAAAATTGACGGTGGGCCTGCGGCAGTGCTGTCTTTGTTGCCCGGGTGATTGGCGACATCTGACCGGCGCCTCCTACCTACTATCTCCTCATAAGTAGCAGAGCCCGACAGGGCGACGGGAAGGGGACCAAAAGCGGCAAACTCACAAAGTTCGCATGGAATAAGGCCGGAGAAGACCGGGAGACGCAGCGAATGGAAGAGCAGGGGTCACAAAAAGAGTCGGGACCGCAGTCAGAGCCTACCATACGGGATGTGCTGGATCAATTAGCGGAGTGCGGTCCTCCCTCGACTCCGTTACCACCGAAGTATCCCTACTGCGAGCGGACTTTCGAAAAATGGACGATAAAGTCAAAGACCTCAAAATAGTCACATCATCACTGCAGGATGACACGGCGCAACTCCAAACCCAGGTTGCCGAGCTCCAAAGCCAACATGCGAGGATGGCGCAACAGCTGGATGACTATGAAGGGCGGGCCCGCAGAAATAACATCCGCATTTTAGGTGTGCCGGAACGGGCTGAGGGGCCAGCGGCGGATCTCTTCGTGGAGGACATTATAGTGAAGCATCTAGAGCCCAAAAGTCTCTCCAAATACTTCTCCATTGAAAGAGCACATAGAGTCCCGGGAGGGAGGCCAAAGCCCGGCGCCCCTCCAAGACCACTAATAGCCCGTGTATTTAACTATAGAGACAGAGATATCATTCTGCAAACGGCACGGGCAGGGCCCCCACTCAAGGTGGAAAACAGCGAAATAACATTCTTCCCGGATTTCACGGCCAAGGTCCAGGCCCAGCGGCGAAGTTTTCAGGCAGTGAAGAAGGAGCTTCGGGACCGAGAAGTAAAATACGCCATGTTGTTTCCAGCGAAACTTAGAGTGGAATCAGGCGGGAAGACGTGGTTCTTCACCTCGCCGGAGGACGCATGGGAATGGCTGGAGGGATGGCGAAGAGTCGGTGGCCACCGTCGAGATCGAAACGCAGGACTAAGGATGCACAAAGAGAACGGTGGGGCTCTCTCAGATGAAGGCTCCGCTGGTGCTAAGGACAACTAGCTGCAATTTCGGAGGTACAGCCGTGTGGGCGATGAGGACTGCAGGAAACTCTACCTTCATGTACGCTCCAGGACATTGGTGAGAACGTTCCTATTATAATAGTGACTTACTGGTCAGGAGGACACTTGATATAGCACTGTTACTGTCATAGTGACTCACTTGTGAAATGTGTTATTTTGTTACTACATGGTCGGGCTGGGAGCTAAGAGAATGGAGGTATACCGTTGATAGCTGTAGGAGGGGATGGGGGGACCGCAAACCCACACCTTTCGGTATTTTTGAACGGGGGAGAGGCACTCTGCCTAGTTGGGGAGTGGGTAGTTCTAAATCCACGGGCAGGGAGGCAGGGAGTGGGGTGGTGAGGGGGTGGAGGGATGGGGGTTTATTGTTTTTAGGAAAGTTTGATTTACAAAGTAATTTATGCATACTGCCATATACAGTGTTCACACCTGATCTCAATTGTTGGGAAGAAGAACCAGGTCACGCCTTGCTTGTACCAGGAGGGGGAATTGTTAAGCATACACTTCTGTTAAATTGTCGCACTGTCACTGTCACCATGTCGGATGATGGGGGGTAGAATGGATTCGTCGATTTCTATACTTACCTGGAACGTAAACGGACTGGGTGATAAAATTAAAAGGGGTATCGTCCAACAATACCTGAAAAGACAGGCCCCGGACATAGTGCTGTTGCAAGAGACGCACATGACTGGAAACAAAAGCAAAGCCCTCACACGATGGGGTTACAAACTCCTGGTGCACGCTGACTTCACCACGGGATCCAGGGGAACTGGGATTCTTGTTAAGAAAAACCTAGCCATTATTGTGAAGCGTACCTGGGCGGACCCGGGGGGTACATTTGCTGTCCTAGAGGCCCAGTGGGAGGGGAGAGCACTTAATATAATTTCAGTATACCTACCTCCTGCGCTGGGTAAGGAAGCATTGACAGCTCTCGGCAAAATATTGACTGACCTTCCGATGGGCACGCTGGTCCTGGGAGGGGATTATAACATGACCATGGAAGAAGATATGGATAGGTACCCCGGCGGGTGGGGACACGTCCCAATGTGCAGATGAAAGAATTCACTACAGCCATGGGTCTAACAGATGTGTGGCGTACCTTGAAACCCAAGGATATCCAATACACGTACTATTCAAATGCACATAGGAGCTCATCTCGTATTGACTACTTCCTAACACACGCAGCCTCCATTGGTAATTTTCAAAACCCCCATGTCCTGCCGAGAGGCATCTCAGGTCACTCTCCGGTTATAATTGAACTTACACAATGGGAGAGGCAGCCACGATCCACTATAGTTCTAAACCCATGGTTACTGAAAATTCCGGATATAAAAACAGAACTCTGTCAGCAAACCTGTAATTATTTCACCGAAAATGTTGGCTCAGTAATATCAGCGCAAACTCTGTGGGAGGCCTATAAAGTGGTCCTAAAGGGGCATGCATTGTCTCTAAAGGTGGGTTACATCCAGAAAAAACATAGCCAGTTCGTCCAACTGGAAGACGAGCTTCGCCAACTTGAGCTAGACAGCACCAATAAGCCCTCAGACGACACGTTGCATTGCCTCGCAATGAAACAAGAAGAGTATAAGATCAAGGCAAGGGAACATATGTTGACCAGGCACCTCAATATGCAACACCGTTTATATGAACTCGGAGACAGGGCTGGGAAGACACTGGCCTGGTTAGAGAGGAGAGAACAAGGGGAGAGGTGGGTGTCCGGTCTGAGCATGTCCAATGGTAATACCATTACACACCCTAAGGATATAGCGGAGGCTTTTGCAAGTCACTTAGAGCAGATCTACTCTCCCTCCACTACATATACTGCGGAGGATTCTCGCCAACTCCTTGCTGATAGCAATGTGTCAACTCTCTCCGAGATGGACAAAGAAACTCTGGAGGGGGATTTGACGGATGAAGAGATTCAAAAGGCCATCAGCCAAATCCACTCTGGGAAGGCCATGGGGCCCAATGGGATCCCCATTGAATTCTTAAAAGTCGCAGCCTCTCATGTTGCCCCTCATCTACGCGCCATGTACAATGAAAGCTATGAGCAAGGGAAGCTGCCTAGTGATCAGCGAGTAGCATCTATAGTTGTAATCCGCAAGCCAGGGAAGCCTGGTGATCAGTGCGGTTCCTACCGACCGATTTCACTGATCAACGCGGAAGCTAAGATCCTAGCCAAAGTTCTAGCCATCCGATTGGTTCCGGTTATCTCATCACTGGTACATGTTATGACAATTTATAGCGCGCACTACTACCCAAGGGTGTCTAGGCGCTTGCGGACTCCAAAACTGTCATCAGAGCAGCTAGTTTCTAAAAAGCCATGTTTTAAGCAATTTCCTAAACTCCAGCAAGGTGGAGGACTTCCTAAGAGAGATCGGGAGAGCATTCCATTCCTTTATGGTATTGTAACTGAAACTCCTTCCCCCCCAGTTAGACCTTCTGATTCTGGGGGTAAGCATCAGGAAGGCATTTGCTGAACGAAGCGATCGGTTAGGAGTGTACCAGCTGAAAAGGTCCAACAGGAATTGTGGTCCTTCTCCATGCAGGGCCTTAAAGGCCGTGCAAAGTGCCTTAAATTTAATTCGCTGGCCGACTGGTAGCCAGTGTAATTCCCGAATACCTACTCTAATGGATTGAAATCTAGGAGCATCCAGGACCAGTCTAGCCGCAGCGTTCTGTACTGCCTGCAACCTTCTAAGTAGATTGGTTTGTAGGTTAATGTACAACCCGTTGCAATAATCCAATTTGGATAGTACCAGGGAAGTCATTACTATTTTTCTAGTATTTAAAGGAATGAAAGGCAGAATTTTTCGAACCATTTTAATAGTAAGAAAGGCAGCAGAGACCACTTTTGATACTTTGGCCTTCATATTGAGTTTGTCATCAATAATAACCCCCAGATTCTTAGCCTTGGCCACTGGTATAGGAGTATGGCCCAATGTGTCCGGCCACCATACTGGAGACCACTCAGGAGAGAGGCTGCCAAATAGCACCACCTCCGTTTTTCCCGAGTTCAGCTTCAGACAGTGCCTAGCCATCCAGTTACTCAGGGCGCCCATACAGTCATGAAGTTTAACTGAATAGTTAATGTCCTTGTCCACTGCTGAGATCACTAGCTGTGTGTCATCAGCATATGAGGTAGGGCAGAGGTTAAAACTTCTGATCAGGGAGGCGATTTCAGAAACGTAAATATTAAAAAGCGTGGGGCTCAGAGAAGACCCTGTGGCACCCCACATGGCAAAGTGAAGGGTGCAGATTTAAAATTACCCAAATGCACAGTTTGAGTTCGATCGGAAAGGAATGACGTTAGGAGGCAAAGGGCCCTATCCCCAATCCCGATAGTTTTAAGACGTTCGATCAGAGTCGCGTGGTCCACGGTATCAAATGCCGCGGACAAATCGAGGAGGACAAGAGCTGCCGATCCCCCACCATCTAATGTTTTTCTAATCTCCTCCGTCGTTTTTATAAGAGCCGTTTCGGTGCTATGGCCTGCTCTAAAGCCAAACTGACTCTGGTCCAGGATTTCATTTTCCGCAATAAAAATAGAGAGTTTGGTATTAAGCCGTTTCTCAAAGATTTTAGCCGGTACAGGGAGTCTAGCAATGGGACGATAGTTTGCAGGATCAGTTGTATCCAGATTAGCTTTTTTTAAAAGAGGCAAAATGCAGGCCTGTTTCCATATAGAAGGAAAATGCCCTTGTGCTCGCATCAGATTAAAAACGCTAGTTAGCTGAGGAGTAATAATATGACTGATGTTATTAAGAATCCTTGGGGGCACGGGTCATCCGGGGATCCTGATTTGGTTTTAATAAGGAGAGTCTCTAGTTGTTCAGGGAATGCCGGAGAAAAATCTAAAAAGGCCCCTTTACCTACCACTGCTTGTGTTACATCATTAGTGAGTGGTCTGTGTGTTGTAAATTGCTCGTCCTACCATTGCTACATCCTGACCAGTCTGGGTTTATGCCGGAGAGAAATACAGCACTAAACATCCGCAGGCTTAACAATGTGCTGGGGCGGAGGGAATTCCTGGAGGAAGACGCTGTGGTGATATCTCTAGATGCCTCCATGGCGTTTGATTCCATAGAATGGCCATACCTCTTCGAAGTCTTGGCAAAGATGGGATTTGGCCCGAAATTTCTAGGCTGGATTAAACTACTTTACACAGATATACAGGGCCAAGTGAGGGTTAATAACTATACCTCACGAATATTCACACTGCGAAGGGGAACCCGGCAGGGCTGTCCTCTGTCCCTGCTGATATTCTCTCTGATGTTAGAACCGCTGGCCGCCTGGATCCGCCGAGCTGTGATGGTGAGGGGCCTGAAATGGGCAGAGGGTCAGGAAGATCGAATATCCCTGTACGCAGATGACATCTTGCTGTACCTAGCCTCTCCATATAAGTCCATTCGCGGTGTTCTGAACATCTTCACGAACTTTGGGAAATACTCGGGCTACCAAATAAACTGGAGCAAATCTGTACTGTTTGTGCTCCGGGGGCAGGTCCCCCGTCTCCCACCAAATTGTACAATCGAGGTGGCTGTGGAGGGCTTTCGGTACTTGGGAATATATGCCACATCGGACCCTACCCTCTTCTATGATCGTAACTTGGCCCCCCCACTGGCCCGGCTCAAAACAGACGTTAAACATTGGAGATCCTTGCCCCTGTCGCTGGTGGGCCGTGCTGCCTTGTTTAAGATGCTGGCACTTCCCGCTTCTTATATATTCTCCAGAATTGTCCATATCGAGTTCCGGACAAGTATTTCTCAGCGGTAGAGGGTGAGGTCAGGACCCTGCTCTGGGATGGAAGGGCCCCCCGCATTGCCACCAAAAAGCTGACGAAAGGTTGGTTTGATGGAGGAATAGCTCTCCCGGACCTTAAACTTTACTACTGGGCCTCGCAACTAGTGGTGATAAACCAGTGGATATACCGCTCTCCCAACGATCCTGCATACATGCTAGACAGATATCAGACTGGACAATCTGGTTACTTGGGAGCGCTTTACTCTAAAGTGAAGAGAGGGCGATATTTTGGGCCTATCTCCCATACTGTAGCTATCTGGCATCAGGCTAATTCCCGGCTAGGATGGTCGAAGGTCCTCACAAAAGCAACGCCACTATGGTATGCCCAGAAGTTGGGTTCTCTCTGCCATCAACCTGGCTTTGATAAGTGGGACACCATCGGGATATCCGTGGTTGGAGACATGATCAAAAAAGGGTTGATCCTCAGTTTTAAGGAGCTTCAGGACCAATACAAGATGGCGCAGGGGGAACAGTTTAGATACATGCAAATCCAGCATGCCCTCACAACAGCTCTACCAAACCCCACAGAGATACCAGAGTCGTCACCGTTGGAAGATCGGTTGCTAGATGGACCAATACATTCCAAAGCTATTTCATTGACCTATAAAAAATTGTGTAATAACATACCTGACACGCTACATAAGCTTAAAGAGCAGTGGGAGGGAGACCTGGGATCTCTCGACGATGAGGATTGGCAGGCTGCCCTGATGTCCCCTAGGGAGGCGGCCATCACCCTCCGTTTCAGGCTGATACAATTCAAAATCCTCCACAGATCATATTTAACGGGAGTGACATTGGCAAAGATAGGGGCCAGAGCCGATCCACTCTGTCTTAGAGGCTGCGGCCACACAGCTACCTTTTATCATACGTTATGGGATTGCCCGCAGCTTCTACAGATATGGGAAGGGGCCACGACTCATATCCAAACGGCCCTGGGGAAAACACTGACTCTTACAACGGGGCTAGGTCTACTTAATGTGTGGGCGGCAACAGATCTCACAGAGGTGGAACAACAACTAGCCACGATGGGATACACCCTAGTCAAAAGAGATATAGCTAAAGGGTGGGGGGCGGCAAGTTCTCCAACTACGCAGGCATGGTTAAAGGAAGTTGATAAATGTATGATTGCAGAAAAGGAAGTCTTTACAACTCGGGGATGCCCAAAGAAGTGGGACAAGAAATGGGGCAAATGGAACGTCTATCGAGGGACTATCTGTATCTCCCCAATGTTGGAACTTGAAATGAGGCGAAATAGAGATCGAGCAACAGATAATGTGTAAAAGTGACTTTCTTCCCCATGTTAATGTACTGCTGTATTAAGTGCTTGCTGAAATACTGATTACAAATGTATGCATAACTACGAATGAAACCAATAAAAAAGAATTTTCAAAAAAAAAAAACAACTAAGATGTCGTCTTGGTAATATGCCAAAGTACTCATTCCCTTAAACATTTCATGCATTGCCCTTTAGAACACTGCTGCAGCAGAAGCTAGTCCAAATGGTATGCAGTTGTATCTGTAAACTCATTTGAAATTATAAAACAGGTCAGAGGTCTTGAATCCAGATTTAAAAATATTTGGTGATAGTCTGACAGATCTAAGGTGGAGGTCATCTCAGTACTTTTCAATGTTATCGGCATTTCACTAATGTTATGCAAAGGATGACTATTTCTGTATTCAGATCCCTTAAATCAACACTGAGACATAATCTATCGCTGGGTTTCTTGGGTAGTATGACTGGCACTAATAATTCAGAGGCCTCTACACATTTGTTTATATTTTCCTTGCATATCTCTCAAGTTCTTCTTTCAAAGGGTTGGCCTCCCGTTAACAAGGGCATATTCTTACTTTGGGTCCTTATGGAAACTGACGCCTACTTCCAGATTATTCTATGATCAAACTCTTTCAATAATTTTAGCACCTCATTGAATAGTTCTGAAGATCTCAATTTACATTCAGGACTTGCATATTTATATCATTCTGCTCCCAAAACCTGTTCTGGGTGATTAGGGTCATGTTTTATCAGTAAATCATGTTCAGGAGGCCAGCCTTAAAGACAAGACCCACCATTAGCAGCATTTACTTTAGAGTTTTCCTTTCACACATTTGAATTCTAATATTGCCTCAAAATAACTAACTACTTCTATAGATGTGTTGCCATGCACAACCATTTTTTGTCAGGTGGTTTCAATTCTAGTACACTGAAAATAGGTAATACGTTTTGCCCAATAAGAGCATATCTTGCATGTGAGAAGTTGGCCTGGTATATGATGTCCACTAATTAAAGTGGGCACCTTGCACCAGTCCAAACAACCCTTATGATGATTTAAGAGGTCAAAGATAACCTTAGAAAGCTATCCAAGTGGTAGCTGTGGAGAGCAGCCTTCAGGCTTAGTCTTGAAGGAATGTTAAGCAGCTTGTTTTACCAGAATGCAACCTTATTGTATTGGTTAAATGAAAGGAGAACCACACAGTAGTTATAAGAATATATATTTATTATTATAACACCTTAAATAACTCACAGTATCTGCTACACGCAGATAAACACAAAGCACACAATACTGTAGCACAGAAACAATCGTAAGTAGCACTAATACACCGTGGGCTCCCGGGGGAGACCAAACCATATACTAAAATAGTGGTATAAGAACCACGACTCGAGTCAAGACAATGTCTAGAATGTGTAGAATCGCTGGGACCCCAAGGAACCACTCAAGGTGAGTAAGTAGGGACCCCACCGAGGACGGGTGCAGTGTGAGAACACGACCACGTGCTACGTACAATTCAATGGGAGAGTCGCGGTTGCAATTTTAAAGTTAAAGGACCCTTCCTAGTGGATTACGAGGAAACCCTTTGGAACATAGAAGGTTGGAGAGCCACCCCACCCGTGGATACTGAAGTACCAGAGTCACCTATCCCAGGGAAGCCGGGTGCATAGGTCTGAAGTGGCGTCGGAAACCGCTGTCGTTCTCAAAGGGAGTCTTCAAGGAAATGCCACTGCTGGAAAGAATAAAATTGTCCGGTGGAATCCACAGGTGGATTCTTGATGGAAGGAACCTGAAAGCAGAGGGGACAGAGTCTGGGTCACTCAAGAGTGGCCAGGGGCTCGGTAGACGAATGCCCACCGATGTCGGGTGCTTCAGGTGTGAAGAAGGAGACCTTGACTCTACAGCTGCAGGGACCAGGTGATGTCCAGGATGATCAGGAGCCGGATATGAGCTGTCCCACGAAGGATGTCGAGTGCTGAGGGGTCGGTGATCGGCTGGAGTAGCAACAAGCCTTGGCAACAGCAACCCACGAAGAAGGTCAAGAAAGGTTACGGTCTGGCCCAGCAAGGACCAGAGGACTCACCACAGCAAGGGGAGTCAGGGCAGGCCTGTAGCAAACAGGGGAGCCCAAGAAAATCAGGATTGTCCATCAAATGGACCCACAGGCCGAAGGCAAAGGAGTCGCGAGGGGACCTCTACAGTTTCACCAAACACCAGCTTGCAGGGCACAGAGTGCGAAAGGCCAAAGTCCTTGGTACGAAATGTGTGCAGAGGTTGGTGCTATCGACAGCCCAAAGCATGAAGTTGGGAGAGGCCAACAAGCATATGCAATTGCAAAGGTACGCGGTGCACAGGGGTTTTTGTTATGCGGTCCCCACGAGGGATACTGGCCTCAAACTCGGTGAGAGGGCAGCTCAACCTCAAGGAACGTAGGAACCCACCTCCTGTGTTGCTGGAGCCTTCGGAGTCCACAGGAGCTCAGGATCAGCAGACCGGTCAGTTGCGTTACGGTGCCTGCGAATCCACACTTCGCTTCCACACAATCCAACATCTTATGATGCACCAATTGCCTTGGCTTTTTATCCCCTTTACAGCCATGTCAGTGCACCAGTTTTAGTTATCTAACGTCGAGACACACCTGAAGTGAGCCAGGGTCTCTGACATTCCACTGCAACACTTCTGGCATGTACAGACAGTGTTCGAGTATGTATTTCCCCCAGGGTTCAAACTTTTACAGGTCTGTAATCATTCTTTTACCTCCATCACATTCGGTTTTCCAGCATGCGTGTGGAATCATTAGTATTGTTATGAATTTTCCTCCACTGCAATTCTTCTGAACAGACAGTGTTGAGGTCTCTGAGCACCCCCAGAGCTCATACATCCTTTGATGTTTCCCGCATGGCTCTGTAATCATTATTTTACCTCCACCGCGTTAGGTCGAAACTATACTTCCCGGCATGCCCTCGGCTTCCAGGAAACACTCGCGAGTCCCCGCCCCGTTATTTACGCACAGGATCTTGCTTGCCTCCGACGAGGATACCTGTTCGGACACACCACGGCGCCTACGCTATTGCGAGCGGTGAGTCGTAGGCTTGTTTCTTATGCTTTCTAGAGAAAGCGCCCAGTGTGGTTGGGTCATACCCGCCCCCTCCGACTACAGAATAGCCATGGGTCTGCCAGACTCCTTCTTTTCCAGTGTACTCTGTGACTTATGGTTTCACCACGAGTGATCGCCCTCGCTTGATGAGCCACCGCCCCCCCCTTTTATGCATACGATCGGGCTCACCTCCTATTAGGTTACCTATCCGATCGCACACCACGGCGCCCACAAGTATGCGAGCGGTGAGTTGCAGGTTTACTCCACTGCTTTCTATTGAGAGCACGCCATGCACTGATGGGGCTCATCTACCGATACGCCTCAGCCTTGACTGCCATGCGCACCGCGGCTAGCGATCACCCGCGCCTGGTTTTAGATCCCATCTCTATCCACTGGTCACTTTGAGCCACTTGGGGCCCACAGATCACAAATGAGATGTGGGCCCCTGGTCACGTTAGGATATTACATGGTCTGCATCGTATGACAACATTATTTGCCTTAGACACCGAGCTCGGTCTCCACTTCGGAGACGTGCTCGTCTTATTTGGATGATTTTTCAATTAGACTATGCTGCCATTGAGCTAGCAACACACCTGGATTTTGGGTACACTACCTACTAATCGGTGTTGGGTACTGGGGGTTAATCCATCTCAGGTCTCTCTGTGTCTCTGCACATAGATATCGTGACCCATTGATCACGATCTGTTGAAGTCACATTAACAGCTATCTTCGACTACAATCGTGTACAGCGTAGATATGCCACCACAATACCTCTGCTATGGTGGTTGAGATCAACAGCCCTAATACACCACCACTTTTTTAGACGAGCCCCCTCTTGTACAACAGAGTCTGACTCGGTCTCCATTTCTTTCTTTAAGCTTGTCAAATCCTTCAATACTGGGCAACACTCCTTTTTAACACCACAACCTTAACTCTACAGGTTGGAGCAGCGTGTTGTACCGATGGCAAACAGCCCAGGACAGATGTGTCACTCTACCTAACTCTTTCAGGTGAGTGATGCCATTCGCAGACATTTCGCATTTTGAACTGTTAATCTTGCTTACTTTGGTACGTTACTTTTGGGCTAAATGTATAGTACTTTTTCAAACTGATGTAACTGCACGGTTTGTTGTTTATTTCTCATTCACAGGTCCAACTGGTGAAACCGTTCATTCGAATTTCTTGTATCACTGGTTTAGTATCTTAAATACCAACAATCTGATGCCTTGTTAATACTATGTTTTATTGATTCACTTTTTCACACAGCAGTAGCCATAATAGAGATCCTGATGAAAGCCACAACACTTCCTAGGTCTTAGGCTGAAACATGTCGATCACTACTCAGTGCGCCTTCATCTAATGTCTGCAGCCGCACTTTTTGTCTTCTGTTTTTTAACCCTGGCACAGGGTAACAAGAATAAAACTCATCAGGCTAACCCTGTAGCTAGTTTTACTCACCCACTTCCTTGCACTGCACACTTCCCATCACTCCATTTGCTCTCATTGGGTTTTAGGAATACCCTGTACATCTGAAAACATCCCTGAGCTCCTCCCTCGCAGCGAGGGGGTTGTAGCCCGCATCATGACTAGGCTTCATGATGCGAGGAGGATTCCCCATGATGAAGCATGACACCTTTGGTGTGTGAGGGAAACCGTCCTTAAAAGGGAAACCCCCCCTGTAAGTCAGTTTGTTTCCCGTATGTGACGTCACTCAGTTTTTTCGGACCTGAGGGCTCTTTGTGTATTGAGTCATTGACTGGGGAGCCTGCCCTTGTTGGTCCCTCTTTTCTCCTCAGGCCTTCCTTGTTTGTATACCAAAATTAATATTTTCTCATCACAAGGATATCATCCTGAAAGAACAATATGCCTTATCCCCTTCAAAGAGTTCATACATAAGTTTCTGGAATATCGCCGCCGCCACCGAAACTAAGCCAAACGGCATCCTCACAAACCTATAAAAGCCTGATGGATAGATTATGACCGGTGCAGGATCTTTTTGGGGGTGGGAGAGAGGGGAATATCCTTTATTCCTAAATGTGTTGTTTATTAGTTTTTTTGTTATGTTGTATAACACGATCCGGACATCGCTGCCAGCCCCCGGGTTGTAGGCGCAGAAGCTGTGTAGACTTGCTCACGATCAATTGCCCTACGCTGCCGGCCAAAGTGGTTGTAGGCACACAGCTGTGTATTGTCTTCAAGGATCGCTTAATAATAATAAAAAGACTGGGCCTGATTCACAGAACTAACTTACGTCAAAAACGTAAAGTTAGTACTTTTTGGTATTCACAGAATACACTTACTCATTTTGGTATTCACAGAAGGCACTTACTCATTTCGGTATTCACAGAAGTTAGTAGTCCTAACTTTAGGACTCCTAAATGCCTTCTGTGAGTACCGAAAGTCTTAAAGTTAGGATTTTTCTCAGTTTAGGAGGAGTAAAGTTAGGAACTTTACTACTCCTAAACTGAGAAAAATCCTAACTTTAAGACTTTCGGTATTCACAGAAGGCATTTAGGAGCCCTAAAGTTAGGACTACTAACTTTACTACTCCTAAACTGAGAAAAATCCTAACTTTAAGACTTTCGGTATTCACAGAAGGCATTTAGGAGTCCTAAAGTTAGGACTACTAACTTCTGTGAATACCGAAATGAGTAAGTGCCTTCTGTGAATACCAAAATGAGTAAGTGTATTCTGTGAATACCAAAAAGTACTAACTTTACGTTTTTGACGTAAGTTAGTTCTGTGAATCAGGCCCACCGTTTCCATAAAAGCCTGATGGTGTCATAAACGTAGGGAGATTCTTACTCTCCGGGGGCAACTTGATTCGATGATACGCTGACACTAAGTTAATGGTGGAAAACCACTTCCTTTCCCTAGTCATGGCCAACATCTGATTTATTTTGAGCAAGGGAAACCTTTCAACGATAATGTTCTCATTGAGGTGCCTCAAGTCCACGCATAAACGGATTTTCCTATAGGGTTTTACTTACCACCACAATGGAGCAATCCATTCTGATGCTTCCACCTTCTCAATTATGCCAGTGGTTAACAGCCTTTCCATTTCTACATTCACCTCCTCCCTCACACTGCAAGGTAAGTTCCTCATTTTGTGGACTTTTGGTCCGGCATTTTCCTTTAGTACAATCTTGTGAGAAAATGGTTTCAATGATCCCACCTCCCCTGGAAACACCTCCGGAAACTCCATCCTCCAGTTAATACCCATCCTTTCTCCATTCCCCATCACTAATACCCGCTCCTGGCTATTAGGCTCAAGGAAGATATTTAATGCCCTCTGATCTATCCATCCCAATACCGATGGACCTTCCTCAGCTACATACATTTTCCCCATCGCCTTCCTGTTTTTGAATTCAAATCTCACTTCTGTGCATCCCACCATGGGTATGGATTCACCTGTGAAACTTTCAGGAGTGATAGCTGTCTTAAAAAGATGTGAACCCAACACTTTTTCAAAAACAAAATTCCACAGTTCTCTCTCCATTACAGTATAAGGGGAACAAGATCTGCAACTATCAAGACATGAACCCCTCCTAGTATAATCTCGCAGAAAGATTTAGTTCTACATTTTAGTTAGGCTACTTATGACTTCAGTAGAGATTTTTCCTTCTCCATCTATACTCAACACACAAATCCTATGGTAACCTTCCATCCCCTCTTCAGACGTGTTCCGATTCCGAACTACTGTTATCCTCAACAATCCTCATCTTCCTATCCTTAAATGTCCTTCTACACACCTCGGCAAAATGCCCTCTGATCCCAAAATTAGAACACTACTGATTATTTGTTGGGCACAACTTACTAAACGCAGAGTGTTCACTACTTCCACATCTAAAGCATCTCTTAATGGGATTATGACTTTTAGACTGACCAGTTCCTTTCTTTTCTTTACTGTTGCTTCCCTTACTGGACCACTTGCTTTCATTACCTTGTACACCTTTGGCACACCTGCTTTCATTGCCTTGTACGCCCTTTTTTTACCCTGTTAAACTTTTGCCACCAACTCATTAGTCCCCTTATACACGGAGTTATCTAAGGCCACCTTAGCACATCTGTTGGACACTTTAGCCTTCTACACCAAAGTAATCACTGCACTCAGTGTTGGGTCCCCATGTGCCCATGGCTTTTCTTGAACATGTTCACTATTTATGTGCATTATTATCTGGTCTCTTACAAGCTCATCATGCAATGACCCAAATCGGCAATTAATTGCTAGTTGCTTCAACGCTGCCACATAGTCCTCAACAGACTCTGATTTCGCCTGTCTCCTCTGAAAGAATTTAAACCTGTCGATAGCAATGCACACTACTGGCGAATAATAACTATCCAAGTCTGACAAGGCATTTATAAAAAATATCTCCTTCATCTGGCAGTCTAGGTTTCTTTTCAATGCTGTTATATATCTTTAAGCCTTAAGGACCAAGTGAGGGTAGTAATATTTTCTTTTTCTCCAAAGTCAATTCCTCATCTTCTATAGTAGCAATATAATTTAAGAAGTACTCCTTCCATTCCTTCCACTTCAGTGGTGGTTCTCCCGGTACTGCCAAGAATGGTTGTAAAAGCGTGAAAGTTTGAGAGGCACACATTTTATTTACTATCTACTGTAATAACAACCACAGCGCACAGTTAAAATTGACACACAAGAAACGGAAAAAAAAATTGAACTGACTGTTAACACCGCAACCAGAATGCTGTGTCCGTCAGCACATGATTAAGCACTCCGTTGCAGCTGTGCCTGTCAGTGTGAATATTAATGCGCCCTTACACTTTACACCAACTGTAACTGTCCCATTATTGCTGTACCTGTCGGCGTGTGACACAAGAGTGTGTCAACTCGATTACAGCTCGACAGGCTTTCCCCACAATCAATAATGCGCAGCTGTCCCTGTTAGCGTATACTGTGAGGGACCTGCTCAGCCTCTCAGCAAATCACACTCGACAGGCTTCCTTCTACAATTTTCACTGCGTAGCAGTTCCTGTCAGTGTAACAATTGCCAATCGAGAGCTCCAGATCAGATTGAAAAAAACAATTAAATTGGCTGTCCTCCAGGGTCACGTTGCATGACCTCATTGCATGTATACCCTTAGTGCTTGCATGAGTAATATTTTAAGGGACTTCAAAATGGCAGCCGTTGGGCTCACGTAACGTGACCTCCATGTCAGAACAGCTGGCCAAAGAGCAGGCGCACACAATGAATGATGCTGTTTCCAAGGAAACACACGCACTGGTCTCACGCAGAAGGTTCGAGCGTAACGCCTAGGGCTCGCTTCTCAGCAATGGCTCACGCACTCACCGCCCTTCTGAAATCAAATTCTAGCTCCCGTATTTTTTATGTTACCAGTCCTCCACTATGTGGTCTCGCCCAGTGCAGTGAACAGGTGCACGTCTCCGACTTCAACGAATTCCGACTCCGACTTATGCAATTCAATGGAAACCTGGGCGGCCGGCTACCAAATTCCAGCAAAGCTCACTTAGGTTCTGTGCCGGGGCTGAACTCGTCTCAACCTCTGTTGTGAAGAAACACGCTCACCACAGATTATTTGAAGTAAGTGATTCTTTATTCGGCCCTGTGCGAAGTCGCCAGAGAAGCCTGCCATCTACCACTCCCCTGGCTTTAACTGTTCTCCAATTCAAACCCTGCTTTCTAACTTAGATTCTTGACTTGGGCTCCAGTCAAGATTCTAATGACATAACAAACTTATCCTTTCATTCCTGGGTTATATTCTACCCAGACATTTTCTTTCACAATTGCCTTCAATCTAGCCTTATTTTTTACACTGCTAATAGCTGTAGTTGCTTTCAAGCACACACTTTCATACCATGAGAGGTAATTTCCTTTCTTTGCATTATTTCAAATGCTTTTTGGAGTCTTACATTCTCAGTGTTCAATGGCTTTTCTTGAACATTTGTGTGTGTATTGTAATCCTCTGAGCTTGTTGATGTTATGTTGTTCATCACCTTGTCCCCTCTCCCCCTCCGTACCCGCCCTTCCCCCCGTCATCAGCTATACGTTCTGGAATGTTGACAGACGACAGCGGATGACTGCAGAGACCGGACGCTCCTCCCGGCTCCTCTCACTGACCTGTTTTGTAATGTGTTGGAAGCCTTTAATAAACTTCAACTGAATCCTTCGATGTGTGGAAGTCATCTTTACAAATTTGGCGACGACCTTCCAACACATTCGAACCACCCGTGTGAACAAGATTATCAACATTCAGACTTCAAGCGTCGATGAGACATCAGTGTACCAGCCCCAAGCAACTGATCAACTATTTATACTATTGGGCGATCACTACTCATCACCTTCAGGTCAGTGAGTTCAGGAAAGTAAATCCTTTGAAAACTGCCACAACCTTCGTGAACAATTGCCAGCTGCGACCCCTCAGCTGTGCCTTCGCATTTTTCATTCACCTGTGACAGTTCACCATTCTCACAGCTGTTTCCTACCGCCTATTGCCTCTGCTAATCTACACATTCTATGACCTGTCAAGGGCTCTAGTGACCCCGCCTGTTTGTCAGTGTCAAATTCACCCCTGTGTGTCTGCCGCTTCCTCGTCATGTACCTCAGGTGAACGGCTACTACCGCTCCAACAGCCGCAACTGTCAACCAACCGCCTCTCCCTCACGAGACGCCAACGGTTGCCCAGCTACGGAGTCACACGTCACGTCTCCTACATCATCGGAGGCCATCTTGAGAGGAGTTGCACACCATCTACTCTAGTCTACGGCACAGTCATCCATTTTCAACTAACGCCGTGACGTGCGCACGCTGGGCACCTCCATTTTATCTTGAAACCTCTCGACCCCGGCATTTCATCACGCATCCTATGCAGTCGGAAAGCCTCCGCAACGTGTTTCAACCCACTTCCGTACTGAAAACGCATTCGCTGGGATACTCCACACGGAGCACAGTAAGTCCCCTCTTGGGCCTCATCATTTCGGTGCCATTCAACGCTCATGGGCACAGCCTCAACCTCCTTTGCTCATTCGCTGATGAGCACAGCACTTCCTTGTTATCACACGCAACTTTTGTAATCATCATACTTTATGCTGCACTATTAATTTATATACTTCGCAATGTTAGCTAATGCATGATTCTCTCCCCCACCTCAGATTCCAACCTGCTGGATCAAGTTTCTTTTTCTCTTTCTTGTCATACCCACTTTCTGTACCCTCTCCTTCTTCCCTTGATTGGGCATGGCTTCTGGGTATTTGCTGAACCTCACCCATCCTCAATCATTTCTCCCAGGGGGAGGTGAACCCCTTCTCAAATGGGAGGAGTGGAGAGAGCACTTTCTTAACTTTGTTTCAACCTTTGATGATGAGGAAGAGTTCACTGCTGAAAAGAAATACAAAATTCTCCTGCATTGCTTAGGCGCAGGGGGCATAAAAGTCTTCAAAAGTATAAACAAAAAACCAAGAGCTGTTGAGGAGGGTGACATTTTCACCAATGGTATTGAGGACTTAAATAACTACTACAAACCCACTGTTTGCGTTGCGGTGGACAGGTACAAATTTTTCCACAGGAAGCAAGGCAAAGAGGAATCCAACGATGCCTACGTTGCTGCATTGAAAAATCTGGCCGTCACTTGCCGATTTGAAGGACTTCATGACGAGTTCATTAGGGACCAATTCGTCATGCAAGGGTCCAATTCCATTATTCAAGAGAACCTATGGGCGAAAGGGGAAAGTCCTTTGCAAAGTGTAATTGACATCGCTAGAAGAGCGGAGCTTACTGGCAGGTGCGCAAAAGCTGTCATTGCCGAGAACAAAGAAAAGAATGATGACAACATTGTGGCTAAGGTTAGTGATTGGAAACCCAAGCAAGAAAAAAAAAAGGAACAGTAGTAAACCTATCCGAGATAAAAGTTTTGGTAACTTTAGCAGCCCCAGAAGACGTTGTTACAGGTGCAGAAGTTTCAACCACTTAGCCAATGATAAAAATTGCCCCATAAGGAAGCAAAAATGTTCATTTTGTGGTGCCATAGGACATTTCCAGAATGTTTGCCATAAGAAACCTTCCAAGGCTGTCAAGTTTATTGATGTTGAACAAGGTGATAGCCCTAACTCATCCGATGAGGGTGACATCAATATTTTTGTACTTAATATTGAAGATGATTGCATTTTGCAGGTTGATGATATGCAGAAGGACACATGCAAAAAAAAACCTGTATGTGATATGTCAATAGGGGGTGTAGCTATTTCTATAGTTGCGGACTCAGGTTCGCCTTACACCATTGTAAACCAGTCTGTGTGGAAGGAAAAATGTTCCCCCCTCCTCGGAGATCAGTTAGAACTACCAGATATCTCCATTAAAACCTTCACTGGTGATTCCATTGAGGTTAAAGGTTACAGGAAACTCAAATTCTCGTTCAAGGGCAGAGAGTCTTTGTGTAAGCTCTATGTATCCAGATCAGGGCCCTCTGTCCTAGGGTGGTTGGACCAAGGTAAACTGGGCATTGTCCTAAATCCCAACAGCGTGGAACCTGTCCTCATTGTCCAAACCGATGAGGAACTTGGTAACAATATTCTCCAGAGGTTTCCCAAAGTTTTTTCCATCTCTTATCATCTTGTAATATTTCAGTTGCATACACCTGCAAGTGTCTTAAGGCTGCTATATAATACCCTACTGGTTCACCAGTTGTGACCTGATGTAAAGACGATAGGCTCTGCATGTAGTTTCCAAAAGCCTCTTTATTCTCAAATACATTACAGCGAGGGAGACAAAGATGCAGCACTGTAATGTTCGGAGTGCGAGGTGACGGTCCAGTTCACCTACGCACGTAGCGTACGCCTGGAATCCAGCGCATGACGCAATGTGCTTGTATAAATAAAGAGGCGGGGCCCAGCGGCAGTTAGTTGGGACTGCGCTACTATACTAATCACCGGTGTAGCGTCTTTCATTTGCCGCCGCAGTGCGCTCACGGTCCCCCGATAACCAGGCCCATTACACTGGCGACGAGGCGGTAGCGAACGCACGCTACTTCGCCGCTCGGCGCTCGACTGCTCAGCGCGCCACAACCCTGCATCAGCTGCTGCCACCAGGTGGGGTTCTGCTACCCCGGCTCCGCACCATTTCTTGGGCGTCAGCTCAGCTCCGTGTGCCCCCTAGAGGTCATCCGACGCTGGTGCTGCTGACTTTTCATGCCCAAACTCCACGCCGTCTCTCAGGCATCACGTCAGCCCCGTGCGCCCCCACAGAGGGCATCCACCGCAGGTACTGCCACGCCGGCGGCAGTGAGGAGAGGCCTTTGTATATCCGGGCCATGTCTACCCTCGGTCAGGCGGCTGCCTCTTCTGTTGAGGTGAGGCAGTGCACGTGCCGCGAGGTACATCACCTATTGTATCCTGATGGCGACGATCCCGGCCATCGAGCCGTTTGTGGTAGACGGCGCTCCATCGTCACTGGCTCCGAAGTGGAAGGAATGGACGGAGCGCCTTCAGTTCTACTTCAAAGGAGCGGGCATCACCCGTGAGAGGCGCCGGGCACTACTCCTACACTTAGGAGGTAAGGACATTCATCGTATTTACAAGACTCTGGTGGAGGCCATGCCCAAGACGTACGTGACGTTACTGAACGCTCTAAACGCACACTTCGAGCCTATGGCGAACAAAGACTATGAAAGATTAATCTTCCGCCAGGCCAAGCAAGAAGGGGAGGAATCGTTAGATGCGTTCCATGGTCGCCTGAAGGAACTGGCCAGCACGTGCGGCTTCCAGGATGAACAGGAAGAAATCAGGGCCCAGATCATACAGGGCTGCTGCTCCTCGAAGCTAAGAGAGACCATCCTTCAGGAGTCTGGCAAACCCCTAGCTGACATTCTCACACTGGGACGGTCCAAGGAGTTGGCGAAGGCCAGAGCCTCACACATGGAGGCTGCACTCCACCGCCCCATCAAGACTGAGCAGGCGAATGTCGTGAAGGCCAAACCGAGCCGATCCCCAGGCAAGCGTCCGCAGTACAAGGGGAGAGAATGCGGATACTGCGGAGGCACGCCCCACCGCATGCAAAACTGCCCGGCGAAGGGGAAGAGATGCACGGCCGGTGGCAGGATAAATCATTTTGCAGCCGTGTGCAGGTCGTCGAGACACCAGAAAGAAACGGCCCAAGCAGTAGGCGAAACACCCGATAGTGAAGACATGGATGATGATACGGGAGACTATCCCGTTCATTACGTGTTAGCAGTGGACCAACCACTGCAGAAAAGGCGCAGGCTTCCGAAATGCCGAATCCAGATTTACAACCAAGAAGTGCGGGCCACCATAGACACTGGAGCCTCAATAGAGCTGATGGCCGCCAACGTGTACAGGAACTTAAGTCCACGCCCACAGTTGCGCGAGGCCAAAATCCACGTGTTTGCATATGGGCAGAAGACGCCCATCCCGCTCCTGGGGTGCTTCAGAACCGAACTGCGTCATCACGACATGAGCATCCCCACCATGGTGTATGTGACAGAAGAAGGGAGCGGAATGCTGGTCAGTGGCTATGCAGCGGAAGAGCTGCGGCTGATCTCCTTTGCCCTCGCTATCCAGGAAGAAGAATTAGCGGCCATCATGGAGGAGTTTGATGATGTATTCCAAGGGATAGGATGCCTAAAAGGGAAAGAGGTCTCTCTCTTCACATCGACCAATCGGTTCAACCAGTGGCGCTGAGACACTGACGCATAGCATTCCATCTCAGACAGAAAGTCGAGGATGAGCTGGAATGGCAAGGGATCATAGAAAAGGTCAGTGGGCCCACCCCCAGGGTGTCCCCGATCGTGGTGGCCAGAAAGCCGAAGCAGCCAGGGCAGGTCCGCATTTGCGTTGACATGCGCCTCCCGAATGTGGCCATTAAGAGGGAACATCACATAACTCCTACTATCGATGACATTCTAAGTGAGCTGAAAGGTGCCGTCTGGTTCTCAAAAATGGACTTACGCTCAGGGTACCACCAATTGCCTCTACATCCGGACTCCCGATATATCACTACCTTCTCCACCCATGTAGGCCTGAGAAGATACAAGTGCCTCAACTTCGGGATTTCGAGCGCCGCCGAGGTGTTTCAGAACACCATTAGGGAAGTCCTGAGTGGGCTCCCTGGAGTCCTCAACGTCAGCGATGACCTGTTGGTCTACGCCACGTCCATGGAAGATCATCACAGAAGGCTCCGCAGTGTCTTTCAAAGGATCCGTGAAGCAGGCCTCACGTTGCATAGAGAAAAGTGCCAATTCCTGCAAAAGAAAATCAGCTTCTTCGGATATATGTTCTCGGACAAAGGAGTGGCCCCAGATCCGGACAAAGTACGTGACATTCAAGATGCCCCGGCACCCTCCAACGTCACGGAGATGCGGAGTTTCTTGGGGATGGTCAATTTCTGTGGACGCTTCGGCCCAGATCTGACCAACATCACGAAGCCACTCAGGGAACTGACGAAGACTACCATCTCGTGGCAGTGGGGCCCGGACCAAGAACAAGCCTTCAAAGACACCAAGGCAGCCCTCTCAGCAGACACCACGCTGTCGTACTTTGACCCCGCCCGGCCTACCAACATTGCCGTTGATGCCAGCCCCTACAGGTTTGGAGCAGTGATCACGCAACAGCAACGTAACAAAGGATGGGCCCCAGTCGCCTATGCAAGCCGCTCCCTGACAGAGACCGAGCAGCGCTACTCGCAAATTGAAAGGGAGGCTATTGCTATCCACTGGGCCTGTCGGCATTTTCATATCTACGTGTACGGCCACCCATTTACAGTTTCTACAGACCACAAGCCTCTCATCCCTCTCTTTCAAGGGTCTGCCTCGAAGCCCCCCCCCCCCCCGAGGATAGAAAAATGGATACTCCAGCTGCAAGGATATGACTACCGGGTAGAATACAAACCAGGTTCGTCCAACCCGGCCGACTATCTCTCGAGGCACCCGAGGGCGGCGACCAAAGCAGAAGAGGAGGAGGCCGAAGACACCGAAGAATATGTCCGCTTTGTGGCCGAACGGTCTCGGCCGATGCCGATGAGTATGGAAACACTAGTAGAAGCCACCAGAAATTATGAATGTTTGCAGTTGGCCATCGCTGCGGTTCGAGCGAACGACTGGCGATCCATCCAGACCAGCATGACTAGACGGACAACACACGCGAAGGCCACGTTGGATTCACTAATGAGAGTCAAAGAAGAACTATCCACTGACAGCAGTGGGTGCCTCCTGAGAGGTCCGCGGCTGGTTATCCCATCAAGCCTGGCTCAGCAAGCGGTGAAACTGGCACATCGAGGGCACCAAGGCATTGTGAAGACCAAAAGTAGGCTGAGAGCAAAAGTGTGGTTCCCGGGGATGGACGCGATGGCCGAGCAGGCCGTCCGAACATGCCAGTGGTGCCAGATCTCAGGCCAGCCGGAACGACCTGCACCTGTCATCACAGAAGCCAATCCACAACGACCTTGGGAGTGTGTCAGCATCGACTTTGGGCACTTGCCAGACGGACGCCACGCCCTTGTAGTCATTGATGATTACACAAAGTACCCTGAAGTAGAAATCGTAGGGAGCCAAGCCGCTGTGGAAGTGATCACTAAAGTGGAGAAAATCATTGCCACCCATGGGATCTTTGAAGTAGTGAAAACTGATAATGGGCTGCCATTTCAAAGACAAGAGTTTGCTGACTATCTCAAATCCTGGGGCATCCACCATCGGAAAGTAACACCGCGCTGGCCTCAAGCAAACGGAGAAGTTGAGCGGTTTATGCGCACCCTCAACAAAGTCATTTGCATTGCTCATGCCGAAGAAGCTCCTCTAGAACGAGCCATATACAGCTTCCTGAGGGAATACCGATTGACGCCCCATCTCACGACAGAAAGAGCACCGGGGCCTGCGAGCATGGGCCGAGTAGTACGAGACACTATTCCCCATCACCCAAACTGGGTCCCTTCCCCGATTGACAGAGCCCAGGTCTTAGCCAAAAGGGCCAACACTAACGACCAGTCCAGCATCAACAGAAAAGCAAGAGCATCAGACATCGGTGAAGGAGACATGGTATACGTCAAGGACCGACAACCAGGGAGTAAGTTCCGCCTCCCGTTTGAGCAGTTCACAAGGACAGTAATTCGCCGGAGAGGCACTATGATCACTGTCCAGAGGGGAACGGAAGAGCTTACATGGAATATATCCTTCTTCAAAAAGGTTCATACCGGGACACCAAACCTCCCAATCCGGGAAAGTGAGGAGGCAGGCCCAAGTCCAAGAATGACTGAGGACAGTGAAGCCCGCCATGGGACGATCCCCGTGGCTGTCTCGAGTGTGACTGACGGGGAGCCCCCGTCTACACAGGGAGGCCCTGAAGGAGAGTCATCCAGCTCCCCACCGAGGTCCCCGGATGGCTGCGTCCCGGAAGAGGGAGTCCCGTCTCGAGCTTCGTCCCAAGAAGAACGCTCCCGGTACCACCTGCGGAGCAATCCTGCCCCCTCCTCCCGTCTGGCAGGTTTCCTTGTGTGAGGGGCTGTGACTGGTACAGGCGTCATCTAGCCGGAAGTGGACTCATCCTGAACTGGTAACAGATTGTTTGTTCTCATGTTGTTGTGTTTAATTAAGGTGAAGAGGAATGTAATGTTCGGAGTGCGAGGTGACGGTCCAGTTCACCTACGCATGTAGCGTACGCCTGGAATCCAGCGCATGACGCAATGCGCTTGTATAAATAAAGAGGCGGGGCCCAGCGGCAGTTAGTTGGGACTGCGCTACTATACTAATCACCGGTGTAGTGTCTTTCATTTGCCGCCGCAGCGCGCTCACGGTCCCCCGATAACGAGGCCCATTACACAGCACCAACTCTACTTCAGCATAACCTCCCAACCGTCAACTCCCAGAATCTTTACCTTCCCCACATTCCAACTGCATCACACTCACCTTTCACATTCCACTGCCCGCAAGCAGCGACACCACACCTGACAATGAATTTAAATCTTTCAATCAATGCATTAATTTGCTTTCTATAATTGATAACTAACTTATAGATTGCACTTTCATCCTCGTCCAATTTTTCTTTGTCTGCTTACGAGGGGGATTGTTTTAATACTCGACGTATCTCTGCACGCAGGCAGTGTTTTATCATGGGTAGTTTCATTGAGGCTGTGAAATGCTCTCTTCCTACTGCTTGTGCCACAAGTCCTTCGTAATGTCTCTTCCGGATTATTTAAAAATAGAGATGGCGCAGACATGCCCTCCGTAGTTGATTGACAATCATGACCAATAGAACAAGAAAAATCTAAATATTTTGTTAAAAATGCTCCCTTATTATTACTTTTTTTAAATTAAACATGGACATTTATTGGGGAACACTAATAATTTCATTAATAACCTCTCAACACAGCAATGAATACGTCTCCGTTGACTCCTAACTCTTGCTGCTTTCAATTTCATATTCACTTTTCAATGACTTCCACTCTTGTTGTCATTGACTTTCTTTTCACAGTCAGCAGATGGCAACCTTCACCTGCAGTTCTTGATTCTCCCTGTAATCAAGTGTGTTTTCTTCCTCACTTACATCTTTTCTTCCTCATTCATAACACCCAGACCTTGCCTTCCAGGCAGAAAAAATAGTCAGGACGTTCTATGTGCAAGATCCTGCATCTTTGTGATGACGCAATAATGCATTAACGCGTCACTTCCCTAGTAGGTCTGGCGCTCAGGCCAGGTTCTGGGTTGCGCCTTTCCTGCAGGTATCCAAGGCCTGGCGCATAACAAGTCAGGTGAATCGGCCTGAGCAATGCTGGGATTGACAAACAATTTTACTTCCGGGAACCCATAGATTGGGGGTCAAAGTGTGGCAGAGGAAGGGGGCGTGGAGTCACGATGGGCGGAGCTTTAAAAGCAGAGTGTAGCTGCCAACCATACCTGCAAACATTTTAGAAGAGGAAAGTGGGAAGTTTAAAAAAAAAATAATCGGAAGGATGTATTTCTCCCATTGGTTTCTATGGAAGAAGATGCAATTGCAGGCGGAGGCTACCAAAATAAAGCCATTCAGACGGGGTCTCCCGTCTCAATCGGGTCTATTGGCATGTATGCTGTCAACTTATACATTTATTTAAAAAAAAGTCTGCTGCAAAGAAATTGCTAACAAGGACAAATGTGGCAGAAACTTTGTTCTAGCTTACCTAATTGGTAACAAAGAGGCTGCATTTTAAAATATCGAACAGGGTAAGGCATCTGCTACAGAGATCTTTGTGTGCCCAGAAATTTTGAGGGGATTAAAATAGTGATAACATAACACTGTTGGTTAATGCAGTTCTGTGTTTTGTTCAATCGCATATTTGACTCATAAAGTAGCATAGAGGGTTCAAGTGCCTGCTGTAAAGCATATCGTGTAAAATGCAGATTGCATTTTATGTCGATAGGTAAGTGGTCTTCTGCTCTTGGCACTGGGATCATTTTGTTACTTCCAGTTCACAAGTTGCAGTCCTTCTAACATAGCACAGTGATATATTTACCGGCATGAAGGAGCTGCATGCAAACGGTAAGTCATGGGTTTAGATCCTTATTGTCTTTTTTCTCAATCTGTTGTTATTCTAAGATTGCAAAGAAGGGTTCCTCCGAGAACTAATAAAGACTTGTTAGCACAGATAACCCCAACCGCTGCCTTATGTTTTATATCTTGACTTTATATTTCTCCCGACCGTTCACTCTTAATATATAATATGGACGATAACACAAACTACTTGTGATTCCTATGCCTTGTAACTCATTGTCTTAAGTAACAGATCCTGTACATTGATTTGCACACGTTCATGATTTATTGCGCCTCCACGTGTGATGTAAAGCACTTTGACACCCTACACTGGGATGAGCAGCACTATAAAAGAACTAAATAAAAAATACATTAATAGGTGCCATTTAAATCATTATTAGTGTAATTACTCATACGCACAGATTAATATTGCATTCTTACAGTGTGTGCGCATCTTTTACTTAGAGGTTTGAACAAAGTCAAAAATCTCCCTCCAAGTCCTAGTTTTTCTAACGTATGTATGAAGTGATAAGCTATGTGCCTTTGTTTCCTTCCATTGCATTAACATCTAGGTATTAGGCTCCAGATGGCTCTCAGTTAGGATAACAGTTGAACAAAAGAAGGGTTGATGGCTTTTAAATCAGGACTTTGTTTTGGGCCCAGCTGGAAGTGAAAATAAAAAGCCCCCTCCCTGCCTGCAGGTTACTGCACCCAATGGAATGCAACGTTCGGAAAATTAGACTAGGAAAAATGCAGCATATTTCAATGGGTCCAGAAATAGATGCTGGAACCAGAATCCGGCGCGATCTCCCTACTTCCCAGCACTGGGCCTCAGACTGTAGTGTATTCACAGTACAAGCAAGATTCTTCCATAATTACATCAAATGTTTTTTAGAAATATGCAGAATTCACACTTTTCTCTCCTCTGCACTGCTGAAACAGTGCCACCAGAATCATCTGTTGCAAACCATACACAACTCCACAAGACGTACTCCCTTAAACCACTCATCGCCAGTGAAACTATACTGAGACAGTAAGGTTTAGCAAGATTTAAATTTCTCTCAATTTACAGACAGGGAACCGCCAACCAGCAAACTTTGCTGGAACTTGTAACTTCAAAGGGAAGCTCGACACCAAATCGCAAATAGAATGCACTATTGATGTGAACTACACTTAACAGGATGCATGCAACACTTTTTGTGACCGGGGGGCGGAGCTAGCCGAGCCTGCAAATGGCCGCTCTGTGAGCGAGCTCCCGCGGTCGCTGCGCAATCCTGCAAATATCCTGAACATACAGCCTGCTATCTACCACAAACTCGACGGAATCCTGTATCGGAAGATAGCGACGACAGGGTGTCCCGTCTAACGCGATCCTAAATGCCCCCTAAAAAGACTGTAAACGGCCGTCGGCTCTGAAGAGGAGTGCGGACTTGGGGTGCGCATGCGCGTGGCCCGAGACCCCGGTGCTGAGATCCTGGACGGCGCGGCGATCGTGTGAGCAGAGACGCCTTTATTAGCCCTGGGAGTGCTGAGCGTTGGGTGGACTTGGCTCCCCGACCTGTCCTACAGTGCATCCTGTCCTACACACCAGCCAGAGGGGGTAAGGAGGTCTTTGCTTCTCGCTCCCGATCGGGGGGCGGGAGCCGCCCGACGTGCACCTCCGGATCGCTGCAAACGATCTTCCGGAGACGCGATTGCAGGGGTATGTAGCGGAGGACCCCACTGCGGCTCGCTGCACCTGCGGCAGCCACCAATCCTGAAGTGCTCTCGGACCCGCCGGCGGGCGGCACGGAAAAGCCCGAGACGGCTTCTTAACACCTGGAGGCCTCTTGGGTTGGGTGACTGGCGGTGCGCGGTTGCGGATCCCCCCCAGGTACGGCAAACTTTCTTCATTGCTGAGCGAGACTGCCGGGGACTGCCGAAGAAGGCCTGGGGTGTGAGGCGGTACATACAAGGCGCAAAACGTGAGGGAGGCATACGTAAAACAAAGAAACTGCGCAAATAAAAATTGGCGTTTCCCACTTCTGACCTGGGCCTAATCCTGCGCCAGTGGGCCTCACATTGACTACGCTGCTTGGGCCACCAGTAGCTGTACTACCTGCCTGCACACGCGCCTGACCCATGGGGTGCGCTGGGGCAGCGGGCTGCGCTGTGGTGATACTGGGGTGGCCGCGGCGGCGCTCTGAGGCACAGAGACGGGCTGTCTCTCGCCAAAGGGTGGCGTGGTGTATTCGCCGCACGATACCTGGCCAGACCATCATTGTCCTTCAATGCTCTTCTGCGTTTGCGAACTTGGGAACACCTGGTCACTGCTGTGGAGTGTCGCTGTCCGTGCCGCGCCGAGTGGGGAGGATCCTTGGCCCACGTGAAGACGTGGGCTGCTGAAACAACTGACTGCCCACGACGCTGTAACAATGGGGAAGCCTGACAGGAATCAGCCTAAAATTCATTTTGACCAGGCAAAGAAGGTGGCAGATAACAGCAGAACAGACCAGGCGTCAACCCAACTGCCTGCATCGGATACGGACTCCCCTGCCGCTGTGGACTTTCAGTCCATGTTCGCAACGATCCAAGCTACCCTGACAAACATCGATGGAAAAATTGACTCTTTGACCTATAGAGTTGATCGTATGTCTGAAAGACTGGACAGTGCAATATGGGGCGACACTTCACCCCAACCCAGTCGCACAGCTCAACAATGTGGTCATGACATAACTCCTGTTATATAAACCATGTTTAACTCCTTATTCAGTCATTTTTGTCCAAATTTTCATCATACTTTAAGTTAAAACCACATGTATGGTATCATGCTGTTTCACAGGCTTCGAATGCTCTAGATGTGCCCATCCGGACCTTCATTCAAGAACATGATGGAGACGCACGTTCAATTCAAAGCAGTGTTCTTTTATTTTCAACCCAATGCATTTCGGGCAATACAGGCCCTTCTTTGGGGGTAACTGTAAATGAACAATCAGACATTCACTATTATTGCATTTTTCTTCGTTTTACATATTTAATAATCTGTACCAACCAACTCATCTGATTAAAACCCCACTGTCAAATTGACATCGTGTGAAATGCAATTTCTATACTGTGAATCATTTTCTTTGTGCTGCTTATTCAAACCCACCAATTATATCCCGCTCGTATCAAACCATCTGATTTTACCTCACTCTTCTTAACCGTGAAACTAAATATAAATGCTGCTCACAATTCTCAAAACCTACCACTGTAACTTGCAACCTAATCACCCTAATTTATTGTCATAATCCAAATTCCTTTCACGTCCATGCTCACTAAACTACAACCCTATCGTATTCACTACTACCCATTCCCTTCAGAATTCACACCACACTCGCATTCTGTCTATTCTGACAAAATCTTTTCTTCCACTACATTCACAACTATCATTTCAAACACCACCATCGATCCTCTTCATTTCACATTCACCCGTCCACTTATCTTCATAACGATCACCTCTGTCCCCCTTCACGTTATTTAACACTGCACACCTCCTATCTTCCACATTCACACCTCATTAACTCACCCAAACACTCAGCATCCTCCCAATACTTCAACCATAAATCCGCACATACCTGCCAAAAAATCGCTTCCACTTCTATTTGCGAAAGAACGTTACCTTCCCCGTGACATCACTGCTTTTAAACCTCTCACTCACGCCCAGGTTCCTCCCTCAATCAGGCTTCTCAAAGGACCACCTGATCTACCTACAACTACCAAAAAACACCCTCGTATACAAAACATACAACCCCCATAGTGCACTAGGTTCCCATAACCATAATACTCAAAAGTCACTTAACAAACACACCTCTTTTAAGTGAATTCACTTTGTTACACATTATTTTCATTCATTGTTCGTTTTTAAATGAATTTACATTATTAAACATTCTTATATGAGTGTTTACTCGTAACGTTACCAAAATAAAAAAAATAAAAAAAAAATATGAATGCCTTGATGTACATGCAAAAAAAATTGCTGACTCGCACTTGCTAAGAAAAACTAGATGTTTTCTCGCCATGCATGTGGGAAATTCAACAGTTCCAATTTTGTCCATTTTTATCGCTGGGTGCAACCCGTCGGAGGGCAATCAATCATGAAATGTCTACAAGAAGTGATGGGATGCACACCTTCCTTTACTCAGTTAATCCATATTTATCCTCTGTAATTCTCAGAGAGTGCGTGCTTACTGGGTGCGTGCCTTGCCCGATTGGCACGCTGGTACAAAACCGTGCAATATGGGGCGACACTTCACCCCAACCCAGTCGCACAGCTCAACAATGTGGTCATGACATAACTCCTGTTATATAAACCATGTTTAACTCCTTATTCAGTCATTTTTGTCCACATTTTCATCATACTTTAAGTTAAAACCACATGTATGGTATCACGCTGTTTCACAGGCTTCGAATGCTCTAGATGTGCCCATCCGGACCTTCATTCAAGAACATGATGGAGACGCACGTTCAATTCAAAGCAGTGTTCTTTTATTTTCAACCCAATGCATTTCGGGCAATACAGGCCCTTCTTCGGGGTAACTGTAAATGAACAATCAGACATTCACTATTATTGCATTTTTCTTCGTTTTACATATTTAATAATCTGTACCAACCAACTCATCTGATTAAAACCCCACTGTCAAATTGACATCGTGTGAAATTCAATTTCTATACTGTGAATCATTTTCTTTGCGCTGCTTATTCAAACCCACCAATTATATCCAGCTCGTGTCAAACCATCTGATTTTACCCTGAGCGTGAGTGAGAGGTTTAAAAGCGGTGATGTCACGGGGAAGGTAACGTTCTTTCACAAATAGAAGTGGAAGCGATTTTTTGGCAGGTATGTGCGGATTTATGGTTGAAATATTGGGAGGATGCTGAGTGTTTGGGTGAGTTAATGAGGTGCGAATGTGGAAGATAGGAGGTGTGCAGTGTTAAATAACGTGAAGGGGGACAGAGGTGATCGTTATGAAGATAAGTGGACGGGTGAATGTGAAATGAAGAGGAGGATCGATGGTGGTGTTTGAAATGTTAGTTGTGAATGTAGTGGAAGAAAAGATTTTGTCAGAATAGACAGAATGCGAGTGTGGTGTGAATTCTGAAGGGAATGGGTAGTAGTGAATACGATAGGGTTGTAGTTTAGTGAGCATGGACGTGAAAGGAATTTGGATTATGACAATAAATTAGGGTGATTAGGTTGCAAGTTACAGTGGTAGGTTTTGAGAATTGTGAGCAGCATTTATATTTAGTTTCACAATTAAGAAGAGTGGGGTAAAATCAGATGGTTTGATACGAGCGGGATATAATTGGTGGGTTTGAATAAGCAGCACAAAGAAAATGATTCACAGTATAGAAATTGCATTTCACACGATGTCAATTTGACAGTGGGGTTTTAATCAGATGAGTTGGTTGGTACAGATTATTAAATATGTAAAACGAAGAAAAATGCAATAATAGTGAATGTCTGATTGTTCATTTACAGTTACCCCCGAAGAAGGGCCTGTATTGCCCGAAATGCATTGGGTTGAAAATAAAAGAACACTGCTTTGAATTGAACGTGCGTCTCCATCATGTTCTTGAATGAAGGTCCGGATGGGCACATCTAGAGCATTTGAAGCCTGTGAAACAGCATGATACCATACATGTGGTTTTAACTTAAAGTATGATGAAAATTTGGACAAAAATGACTGAATAAGGAGTTAAACATGGTTTATATAACAGGAGTTATGTCATGACCACATTGTTGAGCTGTGCGACTGGGTTGTGGTGAAGTGTCGCCCCATATTGCACGGTTTTGTACCAGCGTGCCAATCGGGCAAGGCACGCACCCAGTAAGCACGCACTCTCTGAGAATTACAGAGGATAAATATGGATTAACTGAGTAAAGGAAGGTGTGCATCCCATCACTTCTTGTAGACATTTCATGAAAGACTGGACAGACATACGGAGCGGATCGATATGGCAGAAAGGCGAATTTCGGACGCGGAGGACGCGCAACGCCAAACAGAGACGAAACAGGACAAGTTCGACAAGACGCTCACAGCTCTTATGGCGAGATCTGAAGATTTAGAAGCGAGATCCCGCCTCAACAACCTGCGCATTCTGGGAATAGCAGAATCGACAAACACGGGCAATATGGAGCGCTACATTGAGACTCTGCTGGCGACACTGTTTGGGCGGGAGACTTTCTCGGAGGTCTTCATCATCGAACGGGCGCACAGGTCCCTTGCTCCGCCACCACCTCCTGGGGCAAAGCCGCGCCCGATCATAGCTAAACTATTGAATTACAGAGACCGAGACGCGGCCCTCAGGAAAGCCAGAGAGCTGGGGAACCTCACACACAATGGGATGACCATATCCATTTACCCGGATTTCACGCAACAAGTACAGGAAGCACGGAAAAAATTTGTGGCAGTTAAGAAGAAACTACGTGACCAACAAATTCCATATGCAATGATTTACCCAGCCCATCTCAGCGTCACAGATGGGGGGAAAACTGTGATATTTGCCGATCCTAAAGAAGTGCTCAAATTCATACAACACAAGAACTCTCAGGCACCGTGCAGGAGATCACCCAGAGGGGAACAAGAGGAACAAGGGAACATTTCGGATGTTGAATAATACGAGAGGCTACCGTCATCTGCACACTGTTGACACATTCCCTATGGGTTACCCTCATCTACGGCTGGCATGGACATGGCGGGGTGCATCTCACGAACTCCTGGTTTGTTTTCCTTTTATTGAATATGATTGGGGGCAAAATACGTACATATGGGGGGCAGTTTTGCTAACAATGTGGACACCTGTACCATGGATGGGGCACTGACTCGTCGCTACAATTGGCAGACTGTGTTGCATAAGATTGACTCTTTAAAGCGACCCCCCAGGTGACGGTGTCACTGGGGTATCCGGCCGGCGGCTCCCGCCACTCTGTGTGAACCACAACTACATTTTGTTTTATTGTGGGTTGGTTTGGGGGGTGGGATGGAGGGACTGCTAGAAGTAATTTGGGATGGCTTTGGCGGTTGGGGTCTGCTGAAGTGGGTGGGGGTGGGGGTTTGAGGAAGTTCCGAGTTGGGGAATGTTAATGTGATTGTACCGACAAGCCAAGCAAAACTCATGTCGTCCATAATCTTTGACAGTTGTGACCAAGTAATAGAACCTGCAGATTTAGTCAGTCTATCTCAAGATGGGTGAGAAATATAATTGCCTGATGTGGAACGTCAGAGGTTTAAACACTCCCAAAACAATCAGACAAGTATTTGCCTACTTAGACCAACACAATATTCAGGTTGCGCTCCTTCAGGAGACACACTTGACTACAACCTCTGAGGCCAAGATCGCTCATCGTATTCCTCTTATGCCAGAGGGGTCCTCATTTTAATTAAGAGGGGCGTTTCCTTTACACCTATTACACACACACGGACAAAGGAGGGCGTTGTGCCATGGTGCATGGTAAGCTAGGTAACTCCCTGGTCACTCTGATTAACGTATATGGGCCCATAACGGATGAGCCGGAAACCTTTACACGTATCTACACAGTTCTGCGAGAGTGGCCCGAGGCGCCTGTTCTCTGGGGAGGTGATTTTAATACTTACCTAGACCCACACCTCGATAAATCGAGCCCATATGGCCTGCGCACACCCAAGATAGCCCAGAGCGTCAATGATGCAATGATTGAGTTTGGTCTCCTTGATGTCTGGCGGCTGCGACATAACTCAACCAGGGAGGGTACACACGCTACGCCTAACTATGGCAGCTGGTCCAGACTGGACTATTGGCTACTAAGTGATGGGGCGAACAACTGGGTCAGGGAAGTCACTATACTACAGTGCACACTGTCAGATCACAACCCGGTACGGCTCGCACTTCAGGTCAAGGGCAACGCCCATCGCCCCTACACTTGGCGCTTCAGGGCCCAGGCTCTACTAGACCCCGTTTACAATGACACTATCAGACGAGCCATAGAACAATATTTTACCATTAACACGGGCACTGTGGAGAGTGCAGCTACATTATGGGAGGCTTTTAAAGTGACCATACGCGGGGTATGTATCAGTACTACAGCTGGCATTTTAAAAGATATCCGGGGTCAACTTGAACAGACCGAACACAAACTCGCAGAGCTAGAACGACAATACACAACCGCGCCTCGCCCCGAAACACTCACCCGTATTCACGATTTATTGACTGAATACGACTCACTGGCGGAATCGGAGATCCGGTATAGAAGTCGTAGACACACAGCGCGAGCATATGGTGAGGGTGGCCATCCGGGCCGCACCCTAGCCTTTAAAACCAAGACTCAGGAAGACCACCATCATACAACCAAGATTACAGATTCCCAGGGAGTGGAACACTACACCCCTACGGCTATACTAGATCAGTTCCGCAGTTTCTACTCGGGATTATATGCTTCCCGGGGCGACACATCTGACCAAGAATTAGCAGAGTACTTATCAGATATAGCATGCGCTTGGTTGTCAGACAACCACCAGGAATACCTAGACCAACCAATAGACGAGACAGATATAAAAGCTGTGATTCGCGCACTGCCCAACCAAAAAGCTCCAGGGCCAGATGGGCTCACAGCTGAGTTTTATAAGGAATATATTGATCTGGTTGCACCTCCCCTACTGGAGATGTACGCGGAGGCACACGAGACTGGTTTACTGCCACCGTCCCTTCGCGGGGCGCTAATCATCACCCTGTTAAAAAAAGACAAGGCCCCAGACGCCTGCGAATCTTACCGCCCGCTGTCCTTGATAAATTTAGATGCAAACATTTTAGCAAAAATATTAGCTACACGGCTGCAACCCCTTATGCTCAACTTGGTCCTCCCGGATCAATCGGGCTTCATACCGGAACGTTCTACATCACACAATTTGAGGACTATCTTTGCCATGTTTCATGTCTTGGATCCTGATCTGCCTGCTGCTGCGGTGATGTTGGACACAGCGAAGGCGTTTGACTCCATAGAATGGGATTACACGTTTCACATACTTAGACGCATGGGGTTTCCATTGTTATTTTTGGGCTGGATTCGGCTTTTATACACAGACACATTCGCATTGGTACGCGTCGGGGGCTTAACGTCTAAACCAGTTAAGATACACAGAGGCACGCGACAGGGGTGCCCGCTATCGCCCTTGCTGTTTGCATTAGCACTGGAGCCGCTGGCATGCATAATCCGGCAGCGCCATAGAGAAACAGCACTAAATTTCCTACATAGGCCGGTGGGCATATCACTCTACGCCGATGATATGGTCCTGTTCATAAGAGATCCAACACAACATTTAGCGAAAGTGTTGAGGGAATACATCCGGTTCGGGCTTTTATCCGGCTTGCAAATTAACTGGAATAAATCGATAATGATACCCCTTACAGCTAATACACTAGCACCGAGCGTGGAATACCCTTTAGTGTGGACCACGGACCCGGTGAAATATTTGGGCATCTGGGTACACCGAGACCCAGAAGTAGTAATAAGAGAAAACTATGGCAGAGCCTGTGCCGCCCTCGACCAACAAATAGACAGATGGAATCGTCTGCCACTCTCTCTGGCTGACCGCATCGCCGTTATTAAAATGGTCATCCTACCGTGCTTTTTATACTTATTTAGTAATATCCCGATCAAGCTGAAACAACATTTCTTCAAGGGGATACGATCCTCACTGCTTTGATTGGTCTGGGGGGGTAAACAGGCCAGGGTGAGCTGGACCACACTGACACTAGACTACGCCCAGGGGGGTTTCAACGCTACGGATATTTTTATATATTACTTATGTGCCCAAGCACAATATGCATACTATTGGTTCCGACCGCATGCGTACACTCCACATGTTGCGGTAGAGGATGAAGACGCCCACCCTGTCCCACTATCAGGTGTGCTCACACACACATGCAGAGGCACGCCGAAAACGGAAATAAACTCCATAGACACGACTATTGCTGCATGGCAAACTATAGGTAACATTACTGGCAGACTCCCGCTATATGCACCAGCAATGCCTATTGCACATCATGCAGCACTCTCAGTAACAAAGGAGGAGGGCTCACTCAGGGCGCTGAGGGACGTGGGCATGGTAACTATGCAAGATATATTTCCAGACGGACACTTTCTCACGGCGGATGACTTAGCCCACATTTTCAACCCTTCACTGTTGTTCAATTTTACTGTACATAGACTGAGACAGACGGTTAAGGCCCACTATGGCACATACCCAACTGAACCGCCCACATCACGTGCCTTACAGATGATATTGGTTGCGCCTTCACGGCGTAAACTAGTCACAAAACTGTATAAAGAGATACGAAGTGACAAGGTCCCCGACGCAGGCAGAAGTTTGGCTCGCTGGAATATTAGCCTAGACCCACCACTGTCAGAATTGGACTGGGAACACATTTGCAAACTGACTGGCGCCCTTACACCTAATGGAAACCTGCGCATTATTCATTTCAAATTCATTCATCAGACTTATCACACCCCCGTTAAATTACATAAGTGCGGCATGAGGAAAACCAGCGCGTGTAAACGGTGCGGTCACTTCGATGCGGACTTTCTACATCTAGCATGGGGATGCGATAGAGTGAGATCCTTTTGGGATGCGGTACTGAAACACATTCACGAAATGACGGAGATTATGCTGCACTGTACTCCACCAATTTGCTTACCATGTCATGTACCGCATTTAAAAGGGGCAACGGGTAAGCTTGTGCGCATCGCACTGCTGCTGGCCAAACGCCGAGTGGCTTTACATTGGGAGAGTAAACTAGCTTCAAAACCCGATCATTGGTTGAAAGACATGGTCTACTGTACGGAGAACCTAGCACTATATGCGGAAGAACTACCGATAACGTCAAGGCCCAGAGACATTTGGGAACCTCTGCGAAAATATCTGATAAGATTGACTGTTAATGATTCAGACACCGATTAATACTGATGTTAGTTATAATCCTGGATATCTGTTACTGCAACTGTACATACTGCTATAGATGGGCCGGTGGACATTCCGATATTTGGTGCGTGGTCAATCGCAATGTTGTTTTATGTTCTGTTGCTTTTATACTGCCATGCATGGTAGGGGAACTATGTATGTTACTTGAAATGCCAATAAACAGATTAAAAAAAAAAAAACACTTTTTGTGACCAAAAGAGGTTCCAATTCAAGAGTGTTCGGCAATACATGACTGACCACCCATAAGCTCCCATTCAAACATTTTAAATTCATGTATATTTTGAAAACAATATTTTATTTTTTGGTGAAAATAATAGACATGTATTAAAGTGATTAACTCAGTTCAATTATTTTCTTTTTATTATTTTTTTATTATATTTTCCCCAGATGTTTCTGATGCTCCCGCTGGTACTGTTGAGGGCTCAATATCTAAAAGGATCTGTCGCTGCTTTCATTCATGTCTCTTTCTAGAATCCTTTAACTCGCATAATCTCGCTCCAAATGACTCATTACCTCCTCGTCCCTCTCGCTTATCTCCATTACACAATGAGGCCCCAGTGCCTCATTGTGTAATGGGGATAAGAGAGAGTAGGACACGGAGTAATGCAATTACCGGTAAGTAATAGAAGCATTTAACCATGTCCAATCCTTTACTTCCACCTGCTAAAGCAAACTTATTCAAGAACCATTTACAAACCCTATTGATTTCATCAGAATAGATTCACAATGTGCTTACCTCCATTAACCTTTCCCTTCACAACTTTTCCCTTCGACACATCGTTTGCTTCAATTGGTCTGAACTTTATCATTTGTCCCAACGAGCTTGAGGACGCATGTTAGCTGGTTTCAGTTTTGCTTCCATTGTAACTCAACTTTGGTTTGTTCTTTAACTCCTGAAACATCTTTTTCGACACAATTGTGTACACCAATCCTAAATTTGCCAACATCGGATCTTTAGATTCTCGAGTATCTGCCTTTCAAAATGATGTACTCTTTGACCAGCTATTTCCATCCTATACACAGAACACTAAACCTTCTAATCTTCTAGTCCATCTTCAACTTCCTCCTAGGCACAACTCACAATCCCATTTTCCTATTTCTGTAAAAACCTCACAAGATGGCCTTTTGGTTACACACTTTGTATGGCTTGCCCTACGCTTTTGACAACAAACTTGGTATAATGGCCCAATAACCCACAGCATCCCTTCTTCTGTGCCAATGGCAGCCTACTGGTACAGCTCCATACCTGTCAACTCACATGGTGCCACCGTGTGACACACGATATCAGCTCCCATCACACGGTCTCCCGGTGGAGAGCCGATATCACAGGGTGGCAGGGAAAACAAGCTGAAAACCAATGTAAATAGGTTGTTTTCCAAGGCTTTGAACTGGCAACGTCCATTAAGGGGTGTGAAAACACCCCAGGACATCGACACCAGCCTCAGCAAGCTTTTTATTTTGGCAGGAGAGGGCTTGGGGGCGGGTAGGGTTCAAACATGCCTCGTAGGTACTTCTCGGCACAAGGCTCCACCCCCTTCAAGGCCCCCCCCTCACACGGTGAGATAGTTCTTCAAGTTGTCTGGTATGCAGCTTCCGTACAGTATTACAGTATTAAAGCTCAAATTGCCCCCAGGCAAACAGAGTAGCTGGCACTCCAAGATTCACGGATCAATAGTTTATTGATAGGTGTGACGCGTATTGGCATTAGCCTTCAATAGATATGTTTGTGTCCAATTACATCACAATACAAATAGGGACAAAATGAAGTACATTAGAAAAGGACTACAACTCCACTATATGTCAGAGCTTCAAAGGTTCCGCCATCTTAGAACAATACATCATTGCCGATTTAAGTACAAGCAATTTATAAAAAATGTATGAACTTAGTGTGAATCAAACTATGAAGACATTAATTTAGGGGCCATCCTCTGGTTGTACTATTTGCTTTTATTCATTATTTTAATTAATATTATTGAACATGTCATTCGTAATAAATTGCTTGTTTCTTAAAAGTAAGGTTGCAACTAAAATCAACAACGATGTATTGTTCTAAGATGGTGGAGCTTTTAAAGCTCTGACATTTAGTGAAGTTATAGTCCTTTTTTAATGTTCACCGTTTTGTCACTATTTGTATTGTGAGGTAATTGGGCACAAACATGTTTGTTGAAGGCTGAGGCCGAAACGCATCACGTCGATCAATAAACTATTGGGCCACGAATCCTGGATTGCCTGCTTAAATATATGTGCGTGTTGGTAACTGTGTAGCTGTAGTTAGGTCAGAATTTTCATAGGAGGAACATTTTTTATTTCTTAAATTTGGTACCATTTGACAAATCATTTCGCACTTTACAAAAAATAAGTTCATCCATCCACCTTGGCTTCCTCATAGAATGTTTTGCACCGATCTATCAATAATCAAGCAGGGGCGGCAAAAAGTGCAATTTCCCATGTTAATTCCTGTAGGAAACTTTACTCTCTGATACAGAAAATCAGCAGAATGAAGTTGCACCAAATCTTGCAAAAAGTTGGAACTTTACTCAGAAAGCATGCTTTTTGTGTTGGTGTAAATCCTTTCAGCTGTTTTCGAGAAATTAGCATTGAAAGAACGGCTAGGGTTCAGCATAAGGAAGTTAACTCTCAGAGAATAAGTTATGTATATCTAAATGGTTGGTCCTACCAGAGTCCCTCAGGACTCCCGCTGTACCAAAAAAAAAAAAAAAAAATAGGACTGTTTGGTTGACTGAGGGAGCTTTTTCACCTGTTGTTCATTTCTGTACTGCAGTACCGATGCTGGTACCACGGTACCAAATTATCTGATTGCCTGCCTCAACACTGAAGAAAATGTTGTAGCCAACATCGCAGGACTTGGGCACTCATTCTCTGAGTCCTAAAAAATACAAATTAAAGGCCACATAAGGGGGCAGGATGGGCAGACCCTGACCCTCAGGGCCATGTTCGGAGGGGTGGGAGGAGTTCCCAAAGGTACCCTCTCTCCAGTCATATATAAAATATAACATTGGTTTGCCAGTACTGCAATACTAGTACCCAGTACCGTGGTATCCAGAGCCGCTAACCCTTTTGTACCGTAGCTCCAGTACCGTGGTACCAAAAAAAAATTACAAGGGTCTGGTCAAAGCCCAGGCCCTGTGTCCAACTCCCATTGTGCAGGTCTGAGGCTATGCGCTGTGGAGTTTGGCCAGCCTCGGTGAGTTGGGCTCAAGGCCAACCCACCGCTGCACATTGCTGAAGGCTTTGTGCAGAGGTGGGGTTTGCGTGCTTGTTGGGAGTTCGGCACGCACCGTGGCCAGATCCTGCAGCCAACCCCTGCTACGCATGGCCAAAGGGCTTGCGCAGTGGTGGTTGGCTGACCCACAGCGGGTTGGGCACAGGGCTTGGTCACAAGCCAGGTCCTGCAGCCAAACCCTGGTCAAAGGTTTAACAAATTTAAAGCCGATAGAGTGAAGGTAATCCTCTTCAGTGATAGTGAAACCCAGTCCTTTATCCAAGTGTTTGTTTTGGATTTGGACATTGGGAGAATCTGACTGGAGTGGGTTGGGGGTTTTCAGACCATGTATAGTCCCTCTATAGTGGGGCTAGGGTCTGCACTCACCTGTATACACTAATAAATGTACAACTACTATCATGTTTGTGCTTATGGAGAGTAAGATCTTCAACAATGCATCATTGGATTGCCTTGAGAGAAAGATTTAAAAGAGTAAACTTAGCACACATATTAGATAAGTCAATAGAACTAAATGGACATACGAGTAACACTCAACTCACCTGTCATCCCAGTTTGAATAAGTGGATTGTTAGCTGTGGATATAGGGGCCACTTGTCCAACCTCGAATACTTTACACATATCATTGTGGAGGAGTTCCACACATGAAGAGAACTCAACCCATAGCCTTTCGAGCTCTGTACGATCCTCCTTGGCTAGTTGTTTGTTCTTGAGAGCTGCTGTCAGTTTGTTTCTGTTGCTGACAGCTACCTCTTGGGCCTTCTCCCGAGTTCGCCGTAGTTCATCTCGTAGTTTGCAGCTGTCTGAGGATCCTCCCACAGATACCGCAAGGTGTCGGTAGCAAGCAACCACCTTCCCACATTGCGCAGAGAGTATCATAGAAACCAAAGACAAACACAAAAAACAAACTCTTAGACACAGTACATTTCAGTAAGATTACCATGTCATTATTAGGTTTCGCCTGCACAGCACTTGCGCTATGCCTCTGAAATCTCTTGTATTTAATATATCTTAAGAGGGGGCTCTTATCAGTTCCCATAACCAAATGACTGTGTCCATTCGCTTTTGTGTGGAACTTTTTTTTTGCCTACTTCCCCTGGCTGCATGCATTTATGATACTTCTACTAAAGCTGTTTACACTGTTTAAGTGCCATTCACTGTCAAGATAAGATCTCTTCCCAAGGAAAAGGCAGACAGCTGCTGGAATGCTTGCTTTTTATTAGTTAGTTGTGTAGAGTGGTTGCTTTAGCCTTAGAATGTTTGTGGCATTTCCTATTCATGCCTCAGTACCTTTCTTTGCACGTGATAGGCATTATCTGATTGATTTTTTCAACTTAATCTATTTGGTCATTATGATCAAATTCTAAATGTTGTAACAAACATTGCACGTAAAAAATAAACTTAATATACAAGAGCTATGCTATATTTTTAGTCTAAATAGGCAGCCACAAGTGCAGTTACCTTGCAGACAACAGGGTCATGATTTGAATGATGCAGCAGATGCAGTAGCACCGGTCCCAAAAGTTGTCAGAACTCTAAACACATAATATCGCTATATTTCCCTACTAAACAGGTTGTCACAATTGCACTTACCTTGCAGTTAAAAAGGGGCTTGATTTGAATGGTGCAGCAGTTGCAGTGGCACTGGGGCCAATAGCTCTAGGGACCCCACTAAACCCAGATTATTGCTAACATTTACTTCTAAACAAGACAGTCACAAGTACATTTATCTAGCAGGCAATAGGGTCATGATTTCAATGGTGCAGCAGGTGCAGTAGCACCAAGATTAAAAGCTCTAGGCACCCCACTAAACACCTAATATTGCAATATTTTACTACTAAACAGGCAGTCACAAAAGCAGTTACCTTGCAGACAACAGGGTCATGAATGAATGGTGCAGCAAGTGCTGTGGAACCGGGCCCAACATTTGTCATGACCACCTCCAAACACCTAATATTGCTATATTTTACTACTATACAGGCAGACACAGTTGCAGTTATCTTGCCGTTAAAAGGGGCTTGATTTGAATGGTGCAACAGGTGCAGTGGCACTGGGGCCAAAAGCTCTAGGGACCCCACTAAACGCAGAATATTGCTAAACTTTACTGCTAAACAGGCAGTCACAAGTGCATTTATCTAGCAGGCACTAGGGCTATTATTTCAATGGTGCAGCAGGTGCAGTGGCACAGGGGCCAAAATTTGTCGGAACTCTTCTAAACACCAAATATTTCTATATTTAACCACTAAATAAGTAGTCACAAGTGTAGTTACCTTGCAGGCATTTCAATGGTGAGGCAGGTGCAGTGACACTAGGGCCCAAAGCTCTAGGAACCCCTCTAAACACCAACAATTGCAATATTTTACTACTAAACAGGCAGTCACCAGTGCAGGTATGTTACAGGCAATAGGATCATGATTTGAATGGTGTAACAGGTGCAGAAGCACAGGGTTAAAAGTTGTCATAACTCCTCTAAACATCTAATATTGCTTTATTTTACTACTGAACAGGCAGTCACAAACGGAGTTATTTTGCAGGCACCAGAGGCATGATTTGAATGGTGCAGCAGGTGCAGCGGCACCGGGCCCAAAAGTTGTCACAACTCTTCTAAACACATAATATTGCTATTACATAAATTAATTATATTATTTCCCTCTTTCATTTTTCAAAATTTTGCTATTACATACCCACACTATACCACTAGTAACAGCACAATATATTGCCTTTTTGTACATAAACAAGTCATAACACTTTAACCCCTTCGGTGCTCATGACGGAACTATTCCGTCATGAGGACAGGGGCACGAAATCCCTCTGCTGCAAACAGCAGAGGGATTTCCATTTTTTTGGGGGGGGCCTCAGGAGGTGGGGAAGAGCTTCCCCAACCTCCCGAGGCCCTTCACACATTTTCACTATAATGACGATCGCGCGCATGGCGCGCTGTCGTCATTAGACTGAAAACGAAACTGAAACTTAGTTTCAGTTTGAATGTTTCGGTGCTCGTGGGAGTGTCTCAGCCCCAGAGCACCGAAACACTTGGGAGAGGTATCGTTGGAAAGGGGAGAATCTCCCCTTTCCAATGGTACCCTTCCCTAGTGGATCCCTGCTTGGAGATCGCCCCAGGAGGGTGATCCCCAAGCAGGGATCCACCCACTAGCCACCAGGGAGGGGGGAGCGGCCCCTTGGGCAAGGGCCTTTGCTCCCCCCATTTAATTTCCCCAGACAGCCTTTCTGCCCCCCCTGGCACCATAGACGCCAGGGATTTTTTTTTATGCGCCAGGGGTGGGGGCTGCCCAGAATGGGCATGCCAAAGCCCCCACCCTACCCCCCAAAGAAGGAATAAGCCTTTCTGCCCCCCCCCTCAGGAGGCAGATGGGGGCAATAGCCCCTGATCTGCCCTCCGGGGGGTGGGGGGGCAGAAAGCCCACTAGGCCCCAGGATTTTTTTTATTATATATACGTCGGGGTGGGGCTGCCCAGAATGGGCATGCAAATACCCCCTCCCCCCAAAAAAATGCTACAGTCTTTCTGCCCCTCTTGGGAGGCAGATGGGGCAATAGCCCCCAATCTGCCCCCCCGGGGGCAGAAAGCACCCTAGACGCCAGGGATTTTTTTTTATACACCAGGGGCGGGGGCTGCCCAGAATGGGCATGCCAAAGCCCCCACCCTACCCCCCAAAGAAGGAATAAGACTTTCTGCCCCCCCCCAGGAGGCAGATGGGACAATAGCCCCTGATCTGCCCCCCAGGGGGCAGAAAGCCCACTAGGCCCCAGGGATTTTTAAAATATATATACGTAGGGGTGGGGGCTGCCCAGAATGGGCATTCAAATACCCCCACGAAAAAAAAAAATGCTACAGTCTTTCTGCCCCTCCTGGGAGGCAGATGGGGCAATAGCCCCTTATCTTCCCCCCTGTGAGGGGCAGAAAGCCCACTAGGTACCAGGGATTTTCATTTCATTTTTCAAAATTTTGCTATTACATACCCACACTATACCACTAGTAACAGCACAATATATTGCCTTTTTGTACATAAACAAGTCATAACACTTTAACCCCTTCGGTGCTCATGACGGAACTATTCCGTCATGAGGACAGGGGCACGAAATCCCTCTGCTGCAAACAGCAGAGGGATTTCCATTTTTGGGGGCCTCAGGAGGTGGGAAGAGCTTCCCAACCTCCCGAGGCCCTTCACACATTTTCACTATAATGACGATCGCGCGCATGGCGCTGTCGTCATTAGACTGAAAACGAAACTGAAACTTAGTTTCAGTTTGAATGTTTCGGTGCTCGTGGGGCTGTCTCAGCCCCAGAGCACCGAAACACTTGGGAGAGGTATCGTTGGTAAGGGGAGAATCTCCCCTTTCCAATGGTACCCTTCCCTAGTGGATCCCTGCTTGGAGATCGCCCCAGGAGGGCAATCCCCAAGCAGGGATCCACCCACTAGCCACCAGGGAGGGGGGAGCGGCAACTTGGGCACGGGCCTTTGCTCCCCCCATTTAATTTCCCCAGACAGCCTTTCTGCCCCGCCTGGCAACATAGACGCCAGGGATTTTTTTTTATGCGCCAGGGGTGGGGGCTGCCCAGAATGGGCATGCCAAAGCCCCCACCCTACCCCCCCAAAGAAGGAATAAGCCTTTCTGCCCCCCCCTCAGGAGGCAGATGGGGGCAATAGCCCCTGATCTGCCCTCCGGGGAGGCGGGGGGGGCAGAAAGCCCACTAGGCCCCAGGAATTTTTTTATTATATATACGTCGGGGTGGGGGCTGCCCAGAATGGGCATGCAAATACCCCCTCCCCCCAAAAAAATGCTACAGTCTTTCTGCCCCTCCTGGGAGGCAGATGGGGCAATAGCCCCCAATCTGCCCCATCAGGGGGCCAGAAAGCCCACTAGGCACCAGGGGAAATGTTTTTCAAAATTCAGGGGTGGGGACTGCCCAGAATGGGAATGCCAATGCCCCCACCCCCCCCAAAAAAGATGCCACTGTCTTTCTGTCCCCCCCAGGAGGCAGATGGGGGCAGTAGCCCCTGATCTGCCCTCCGGGGAGGCGGGGGGGGCAGAAAGCCCACTAGGCCCCAGGAATTTTTTTATTATATATACGTCGGGGTGGGGGCTGCCCAGAATGGGCATGCAAATACCCCCTCCCCCCAAAAAAATGCTACAGTCTTTCTGCCCCTCCTGGGAGGCAGATGGGGCAATAGCCCCCAATCTGCCCCCCCGGGGGCAGAAAGCACCCTAGACGCCAGGGATTTTTTTTTATACGCCAGGGGCGGGGGCTGCCCAGAATGGGCATGCCAAAGCCCCCACCCTACCCCCCAAAGAAGGAATAAGACTTTCTGCCCCCCCCAGGAGGCAGATGGGGCAATAGCCCCTGATCTGCCCCCGGGGGGCAGAAAGCCCACTAGGCCCCAGGGATTTTTTAAATATATATATGTAGGGGTGGGGGCTGCCCAGAATGGGCATTCAAATATCCCCACGAAAAAAAAAAATGCTACAGTCTTTCTGCCCCTCCTGGGAGGCAGATGGGGCAATAGCCCCTTATCTTCCCCCCTGGGGGGGCAGAAAGCCCACTAGGTACCAGGGATTTTTATTTTTCCAAAGTTCGGGCAGGGGCTGCCCAGAATGGGCATGCCAATGCCCCCACCCCCCACAAAAAATGCCACAGTCTTTCTGCCCCCCCCTCAGGAGGCAGATGGGGACAGTAGCCCCTGATCTGCCCCCCCGGGGGGCAGAAAGCCCACTAGGCCACAGGGATTTGTTTTTTTATACGTAGGGGTGGGGGCTGCACAGAATGGGCATGCCAATGCCCCCACTCCCTAAAAAATTACCACAGTCTTTCTGCCCCCCCCCGGGAGGCAGATGGGGCAATAGCCCCTTATCTGCCCCATCAGGGGGCCAGAAAGCCCACTAGGCACCAGGGGAAATGTTTTTCAAAATTCAGGGGTGGGGACTGCCCAGAATGGGAATGCCAATGCCCCCACCCCCCCCAAAAAAGATGCCACTGTCTTTCTGTCCCCCCCAGGAGGCAGATGGGGGCAGTAGCCCCTGATCTGCCCTCCGGGGGGGGCAGAGAGCCCACGAGGCGCCAGCGATTATGCTGGCTTTTTTTATACGTAGGGGTGGGGGCTGCCCAGAATGGGCATCCCAATGTCCCCACCCACCCAAACAAAATAGCCAGTCTTTCTGCCCCCCTCGGGGGCATATCAGGGCAATAGCCCCCGATTTCCCCCCTGCCCAGGGCGGCAGAAAGCCCACTAGGCACAGACTTTTTTGCCGAATGTGCCTACCTCTGGATTTTGGGTCCTAGCGCAGCTGGCACCCAGGGAAACCTAGCAAACCTATATATTTTTGAAAACTAGACACCCAGGGGAATCCAGGATGTGGTGACTTGTGTGGCTCTCACTTGGTTCTGTTACCCAGAATCACTTGCAAACCTCAAACTTTGGAAATAAAAAAACACATTTTCCTCACATTTCTGTGATGGAAAGTTCTGGAATCTGCGCAGATCCACAAACTTCCACCCACCCCACATTTCCCAAAGTCTTACGATAAAAATGATACCTCACTTGTGTGGGTAGGCATAGTGCCCGCGACAGGAAACGGCCCAAACCGCAACGTGGACACACCACATTTTCACAGTGAAAACTGACCCTTTGTTTGCAAAGTGCCTAGCTGTAGATTTTGAACCCTAGCTCTGCCGGCACCGAGGGAAACCTAGCAAACCTATAAATTTTTGAAAAGTAGACACCCAGGGGAATCCAGGATGGGGTGACTTGTCTGGCTCTCACCAGGTTCTGTTACCCAGAATCCCTTGCAAACCTCATAATTTGTCCAAAAAAACACATTTTCCTCACATTTCTGTGGTGGAAAGTTCTGGAATCTGTGTGGATCCACAAAATTCCACCCACCCCGCATTCCCCAAAGTCTTCCAATAAAAATGGTACCTCACTCGCGTGGGTGGGTCAAGTACCCGCGACAGGCAAGGGCCCAAAACCTATTGAGGCGACATCAAAATTACCTATCACAAAACAACCTGGTTTTGCAAGGGGGTCCCATGAGTTTTGGCCCCGGACTCGGTGACCATCTAGGGAAACCTACCAAACCCACACATTTCTGAGAACTAGACACCCGGGGGAGTCCAGCAAGGTATGGCTTGCATGGGTCCCCCAACATTTCCCTACCCAGAATCCCCTGCAAACCTCAAATTTTGTTGCAAAAAAATCAATTTTTTCTCACAATTCTGTGTGGGAAAGTTGTAGGATCACAGGAATGACACAAATTTCCTACCACCCAGCGTTCCCCCAGGTCTCCCGATTAAAATGGTACCTCACTTGTGTGGGTAGACATAGTGGCTGCAACAGGAAATGGCCCAAATCGTACTGTGGAGACTTCAAAATTATCTATAACAAAACTACCTTGTTTTGGGGGGGGCACCTGGTTTTTTGGCCCCGGGCTCGCTGCTTTATAGGGAAACCTACCAAACCCATACATTTCTGAGAACTAGACACCCTGGGGAGTTCAATGAGGTATGGCTTGCGTGGATCCCCCAACGTTTCCCTACCCAGAATCCCCTGCAAACCTCAAATTTAGCTGAAAAAAACAAATTTTCCACATATTTTTGGGTGGAATCACTGTGCCGGCACAAATGTCCTACCCCACAGCATTCTCCTTAGTGTCCCGAGTAAAATTATACCTCACTTGTATGGGTGTCCAATGCAGAATTAGCTAAAAACGTATTTTTAAAAAAATGTAGCGCTTAGAATTCTCGGTGCTATACCCTTAATCCCTATGTTTTGGGCTCTTCCTAGTCACATGCCCTTGCCCCACCCACAAAAGTGAGGTATCATTTTTATCGGGAGACCTGGAGGAACGCTGGGTGGTAGGACATTTGTGCCGGCTCGGTGATTCCACCCAAAAATATGTGGAAAATGTGGTTTTTTCAGCTAAATTTAAGGTTTGCAGGGCATTCTGGGTAGGAAAACATTGGGAGATCCACGCAAGCCATACCTCGCTGGACTCCCCCGGGTGTCTCGTTTTCAGAAATGTGTGGGTTTGGTAGTTTCCCAAGATGGCCACTGAGCCCGGGGCCAAAAATCCAGGTGAGCCCCCGTGCAAAACCAGGTTGTTTTGTGATAGGTAATTTTGATGTCTCCTCATTACGTTTTGGGCCCTTGCCTGTCGCGGGTACTTGACCCACCCACGCGAGTGAGGTATCATTTTTATCGGGAGACCTGGAGGAACGCTGGGTGGTAGGAAATTTGTGGATCCAAGTAGATTCCAAAACTTTCCCACAGAGAAATTTGAGAAAAAAGTGATTTTTTCAGCTAAATTTGAGATTTGCAGGGCATTCTGGGTAGGAAAACGTTGGGGGATCCACGCAAGCCATACCTCGCTGGACTCCCCGGGGTGTCTAGTTTTCAGAAATGTGTGGGTTTAGTAGTTTCCCAAGATGGCCGCAGAGCCCGGTGCCAAAAACCCAGGTGATCCCCCTTGCAAAACCAGGTTTTTTTGTGATAGGTCATTTTGATGTCTCCTCAATACGTTTTGGGGACTTGCCTGTCGCGGGTACTTGACCCACCCACGCGAGTGAGGTATAATTTTTATCGGGAGACCTGGGGGAACGCTGGGTGGTAGGAAATTTGTGGATCCACGTAGATTCCAGAATTTTCCCACACAGAAATTTGAGAAAAAAGTGATTTTTTCAGCTAAATTTGAGGTTTGCAGGGGATCCACACAGATTCCAGAACTTTCCACCACAAAAATGTGAGGGAATTTTTTTTTTTTTACAAATTTTGAGGTTTGCAAGGGATTCTGGGTAACAGAACCTGGTGAGAGCCAGACAAGTCACCCCATCCTGGATTCCCCTGGTTGTCTAGTTTTCAAAAATGTATAGGTTTGCTAGGTTTCCCTAGGTGCCGGCAGAGCTAGGGTTCAAAATCTACAGCTAGGCACTTTGCAAAAAAGGGTCCGTTTTCACTGTGAAAATGTGGTGTGTCCACGTTGCGCTTTGGGCCGTTTCCTGTCGCGGGCACTAGGCCTACCCACACAAGTGAGGTACCATTTTTCTTGGAAGACTTTGGGGAATGCGGGGTGGGTGGAATTTTGTGGATCCACGCAGATTCCAGAACTTTCCACCACAGAAATGTGAGGAAAATGTGTTTTTTGGGACAAATTGTGAGGTTTGCAAGGGATTCTGGGTAACAGAACCTGGTGAGAGCCAGACAGGTCACCCCATCCTGGATTTTCCTGGGTGTCTACTTTTCAAAAATGTATAGGTTTGCTAGGTTTCCCTAGGTGCCGGCAGAGCTAGGGTTCAAAATCTACAGCTAGGCACTTTGCAAAAAAAGGGTCCGTTTTCACTGTGAAAATGTGGTGTGTCCACGTTGCTTTTTGGGCCGTTTCCTGTCGCGGGCACTAGGCCTACCCACACAAGTGAGGTACCATTTTTCTCGGAAGACATTGGGGAATGCGGGGTGGGTTGAACTACGCAGATTCCAGAACTTTCCACCACAGAAATGTGAGGAAAATGTGTTTTTTTGTACAACTTTTTAGGTTTGCAAGGGATTCTGGGTAACAGAACCTGGTGAGAGCCAGTCAAGTCACCCCATCCTGGATTTTCCTGGGTGTCTAGTTTTCAAAAATGTATAGGTTTGCTAGGTTTCCCTAGGTGCCGGCAGAGCTAGGGTTCAAAATCTACAGCTAGGCACTTTGCAAAAAAAGGGTCCGTTTTCACTGTGAAAATGTGGTGTGTCCATGTTGCGTTTTGGGCCGTTTCCTGTTGCGGGCACTAGGCCTACCCACACAAGTGAGGTACCATTGTTCTCAGAAGACTTTGGGGAACGCGGGGTGGGTGGAATTGTGTGGATCCACGCAGATTCCAGAACTTTCCACCACAGAAATGTGAGGAAAATGTGGGTTTTTTTTTACAAATGTTTAGGTTTGCAAGGGATTCTGGGTAATAGAACCTGGTGAGAGCCAGTCAAGTCACCCCATCCTGGATTCCCCTGTGTGTCTAGTTTTCAAAAATGTATAGGTTTGCTAGATTTCCCTGGGTGCCGGCAGAGCTAGGGTTCAAAATCTACAGCTAGGCACTTTGCAAAAAAAAGGGTCAGTTTTCACTGTAAAAATAAAGTGTGTCCATGTTGCGTTTTGAGCCATCTCCTGTCGCGGGCACTAGGCCTACCCACACAAGTGAGGTACCATTTTTGTCGGGAGACTTAGGGTAACACGGAATTGTAGATCAACTGTTATTACCTATTGACTTGTGATGCATTTCTGCCTTCCAAATGAAAGACAATGTGTAAAAAAGAAGTCATTTTGAAAAATGACCTATAATTCTCATGCTAGTATTGGTACTCACAATTTCGGATATGTGCAAATATCTACTGTTTCTAAACTCTATATTATGTTCCAATTTCAGAAATACATAGGTGTCTTTCATACCGATTTTTCCATGTATATATTTTCCCAAATTAATTGCTATATACCCGGTGCATAATAAAAAAACCATTGCAAGACGCTGCTCAGTTATTGGCTCTGGGTTCGTCGGGTTCTTGGTGAACCTACAAGTCCTATATAGCCCCACAACCAGAAAGGTCTAGCGGATGTAACGGTATATTGCTTTCAAACAGCTGTCATAATTAAAAGAAGTTACAGGTGAAAACTTTGACACAAATGGCTGTTTTTTTCAACTAATTTTCAATTGTTTCTATATTCAACTGTTCGTTTCTATAAAGAAACCTTGAAGGATCTACACAAATGACCCCTTGCTGAATTCAGAATTTTGTCTACTTTTCTAAAATGTATAGCTTTCCAGGATCAATTATTGCTTTCATACCCATTTCTACCATTAACTGGAAGGAGGTTGAAAGCACAAAAAATAGCAAAAATAGGCTATGTCCGAGAAAATGCCAAAACTGTGTAACAAATTTTGGTTTTCTGACAAAAGTCTGCTTGTACCTGAAAGCTGGGAAGATGGTGATTTCAGCACCACAACCCCTTTGTTGATACCATTTGCAGGGAAAAAACCAGACGCTTTCATCTGTAGCCCTTTTTCCCAAAAACAAACAAAATTTAGCTGTATTTTGGCTAATTTCTGGGTCCCCTCCAGGGGAATCCACAAACCCTGGGCACCTTTAGAATTCCCATGATGTTGGAAGAAAAGGACGCAAATTTGGCGTGGATACCTTATGTGGTCAAAAAGTTACAGGGGCCTAAGCGCAAACTACCCCAAATAGCCAAAAAAGGCTTAGCACAGGGGGGGAAAAGGCCTAGCAGCGAAGGGGTTAACAGACTTTATGTAACTTATATTGTACAACTACTCAGCAAGCTACAACTGACAACAAAAACCAGCGTATTATTAATCACATAGGCGAAACCCAATGCATTTACCAATGCTTGTTTTTCTTTGAAGTTGTTAAACCTTGGAGAAAACCTGTAGCACTTTGTTACAGCTTCCTAGTTGAGACTGATGCTGCTAAAGCAAAAAAATGCATGTTATGTTATGTTATGGTATTTTGAATTTATAAGGCGCACAGCTACCCAAGGGTTTCCCAGCGCCGCCTGAGGGGACCAATGAGAGAGAAAGAAGGAAGAAACTTATTGATTGAATAGCCAAGTTTTCAGTGACTTACGAAAATGGACAAAAGTGGCATCTTTCCTTAATAGCAGAGGAAGGGAGTTCCACAGGGTGGGTCCCAGGCAAGAAAAGGATCTGCCACCCATACGTGACAATCAGTGCCTAGGAACCGTGAATTTCATTTGAGTGGATGAGCGGAGAGAACGTGACGGGATGTATTGGTGGAGAATAGTGTTTAAGTATTTCGTGGCCTTGCCAGTTTTAATCTTGAACATATAGGTTAGAGTTTTAAATTTGATGCGGTTTTGAACCTTAAGCCAGTGAAGTTCACGTAAAGAATTTGAAATAGAGTCATTTTTTGGAATGTGGCAGAGTAGGCGGGCTGCAGCATTTTGTACAACCTGCAACTTATGTATCACATCCTTATTGGCTCCTAAAAAGAGGATGTTGCCATAGTCCAAGCGTGAGATGACAAGAGCCTGGACTACAGTTCTTTGAGTAGAAACTGGCATCATCCACAGAATTTTTCTGAGCCATCTAAGGATGCAAAAGCAGGTTGCGGCCACCTTTACCGCCTGGTGTTTCCCGCATGTTGAAAGCTAATAAGCGATAACTGGATTAATACGTTAGGTACTATTTGGCAAAATGGTAGTGCATATGCTTTCATAGAAGTACTCATACCAATGGATGCAAAATGTACTGCTTTTTGCAATTTTCAAACATTTCCTGTAGCCAGTAGGGCATCTGGGAGGGGTAGACACTTTCAGTGATTCAGGCATGCTACTATCAAATCTATGTGGAATTTTTACATGTTGCTTTTTTCCAAATGCAAAATTGTATGCAGAGTACATTTGTACTAGGAAAAGGCACCCCATGGATTATGGGGTGTTCGATTCTCCTTGTATTTTGGAAGGGGATTTACTCCTGTCCTTTGCAGGAGCAAATCGCTGACCGTTTTCAGGGAGGGAAAGGGAGAGAGAGAAGTTTGTGAATGCTCAGAAACCCACAAGCTTAAGCACATCTAAAAACTGCCAAACAACTCTTTGTTCTATCAACTCCCCACCGCTTCTCGAGGTTTACTAATGCGTAACGGTATGAAGTGGGCATTCAATTACACAGTAGTAAATGAATTTAGGCTTGCTAGGTACCCTTTTGTGGAACCCTGGCAGCTGTAAATCCAGCCTTTTCCATCCGTAAAAATGTTTATGGCCGAACATAGCTGTCTGAATTTTACCCTGCAAACATTACTTATATGGCCTAAAAATTGTGTTTCGATAAATCTTGAAGATGCTACAGGTAAAGGGCGAAATCTTCAGGATTTCTGTTTTTCGCAATCACTTTCAAAATTAATTCTTCAATTGAAATCTCTTAGGTATCAAAGGAAACATGTGGTTGTACTCCAGTTCTAAAAGCACATACACAGGACTGTACTTGGAGTTGAAGACTCAAATGGAACCTATGGATACAGCCACAATCTGTGTATGCAGCAGAGATGTGCCTGGTGCCTTTATAGGCAGCTGTAGCGCCTGGAAACCCGAATTCTAGTCCAGTTTTGACAACGTTACCAATTTTTGTTTTCTAGGCTATTCAATTTGTCTTCCTAGGCCTCATCGCCCACATCTGCAAAAGTGATCAGTGAAGATCTCTCCTCCAGCATTAAGTGTTCTATAAATAAGCATTGGCAAAGCCCGGTTACATTTTGAGTCCTGATTAAAACATTAAAAACGCCTGCTGTGCTGAACAACAAAAGTAAGAAATGGCTGCTTTCTCTACAGTATGTATCTATGTGATAAAACATTTAAAGTGCAGTTACTTTTGAGATGTAAAATTGTCTCTCATGCATTGCAAAGTAAGCACCTCTTAGGAGACAGAATGATACACCAAGCAGCCAACAGTGTGAGGCGAGAGAGGACTACTCTTCTGGATTGACCCAAAGGCGACTCTAGCTATATTTTAAAGAAATGGCAAGAATAGGTCACCGTTCAGCTGAGCTGTCAAGCCAGACCTAAATACTGACATTAACCTTTAAATGGGCAGTCTGGAGTACTGATCTACCTTCTGTGGATACAACGTTTATAAGTCTTTCAGCAGCATTGGCATCTAACAGCAAGAAAATTTGACAAAGAAGGATTAGGAGTCACTTAAGCAATAAAAGGGTATTCTTCAACACAGTAACAAATGACATTTCTTTCCCACATCGAATGTGGTAAATGTGTGCAGCTATCTTCAATCAGGAGTTTAGCAGCAAATAAATAGCAGAGTTAAAGTTTCAGGAAAGAGAAGACGGACTCGGCAATTTTTATTATCCATCACGTTCTGTATGTCAGTGTATCATTTTGCTTCTTAGATCATTCGGGATCTAGAAAAGTAGGATTCGATTTATTGGAAAGAAATATGGAGTACTTGCAGACCCACCTTCTTCCCTATGTGAAGACGCAAGCACAAGCACTATCTCGTGACCTGCTGTTTTATACACTCTCTTTAAACCACTTGATATTCATGCTAGAGGCAAGACATAGGGGTTGACAAACGTGTAGTGAAGATATCAACTCACAAGCAAACTGTCCGCACAACAGAAAACCACATACAGGCCCTAAGGATAATTATTTTGGATTTTCCTGCTTTCAGAGTGATATCTTCAGAACTCTGACTGAACTATTATCTCAAATACAAAACAATTCACACAGTAATGAATACAGGGAACAGAAGGTAATTAGGTTCTGTGTACTTGATATGGGTGCCAAGGGTCAGCCAAAATGGTGGCTACTTTCTGATTCAGCCCACCCTTTGCTGACATTAATTCATCTGAATTCTGCACGTTACCGAAGAATTCCTATTAAACTAAGCCATTCAGGAGTTGGAATGCATTGCTTAAACCTTTCTGGGACTTCCGGCACTGCCCCCTGCTGTCTGAGGTACCACTTCCTTGTCCAAGGGGCCCTAAGTCCTTTGTTGATGTTCATGGTGTAAATGGAGTCAGTCCTAGACCTGGAGTTCTGTGTGAGGTACAATGTGCCGTGTAGGTGCTCCTCATCTGTGGTAATCCACTGTAAATAGGCACATTACAGAGACCTCAGAGATGCCAGCAGTTGTGAGGTTCTTATTCCAGAGTGAGTGATCATCTTTCTGATGTCCCTGAGGGCAGAGGGACTCAGTCTCAATGGTCTTCAAAGGGTTGTGAGTGGGCCTCAAATGAGAGTGAGGTAGGCAGGCGTGGCGCTCTGGATTATGGGTACAATGACTTTCCTAGATCATTGTGGGCGCAGATGTCTAAACTCGGGAGTGTGATGGGATTCAGTTTGGAGGACTCTTTGAGGTGCAGCTGACGAGGATTTGCTGCTGTGGTCTATCAGCGGTCGCTAAAATACGTTGTGTTGTCCCTACTGAGGGAAAACATAACATCAGTGGTGTTAGACCACACCAGTGATTGCAGCGTGAGGTAGAGATAGCAGCATGTTGTATCTTACCAGACGTAGCCGAGTTGTATTTTAAGTGTTTCTTTATTAAGATCAAGTAGCAGGATGGCATTCAAGTACAATTAGTAGGTTTCCATGTACATCTGCCCTTCAGCCTGGTAATCCTTATACTACAGCCCCACCAGGAGCAGCCTGCCTGCTGCTCAGCCCATCTTCCAACTGTCACCACTCATCCACACAGGCACCCAAGCATTCCAAGCATCACAGTCACACCAACATTCCACTGTCAATACTCACACTGGCTGAGCAGCAGGGAGATAGCTAAGCTGGGAAACATATACTTAAATAATCAGGATATAACATATCCCTCTCCCTTTAAATGAAAAAAATAAAAAGAACAATATAACATGGGAGGAACTATACACAAGCATATACAAAAGCAGAGAAAAAGTTCAAGGCTCAGGGAAGCAACCTAAAATACAACTTCGTGAGAGTCTGAACACTATGTAACCTGAAAGGAAGGGTAAAAATATTGACATGCAACAAAAAATAAATTGACAAGCAATATAACCGATCCTCTCCAATAAAACAATTTTTTAAAAATGCGTAAAACATAGCAAAGGGTGGACAACACCCCTAGACAACGATCCCAACCAACAAGGGAACAAAATGTGTAAACAAGATTCCTAAAGTCAGGAACATAAAATACACTCAGAGAAAGGGACTAAGAAACCCATTGTGAACACGCCCTGTGAGGGGATCTAATGTAAAACATGTAAAAGGGGCAAACACCCATAACCTACCCTGACGTAAGGGTGAAAAACCAATTAATACGTGTAGCACCTGGTGACTTACACACCGTATAGACAGGACGTGTAGCGCAAGGCGACTTACACACAGAACAGACAAGAAGTGTAGCGCATGCCGACTTACACACAACAGAAAACACATGTAGCGCAAGGCGACTTACACACTAAGAAGACAAGACGTGTAGCGCATGGTGACTTACACACCAAGCAAAACCCACAAACAACAGTGTAACTGAGAAACATAAGGGTGGGAAACCACCAACCAAGACTAGAACCACCCTTGCATAAGGGTACCTATGCGATCCCATATGTAAGGGATATGTACAATTCGATGCAGTCTCCATAAACATTGACGTAAGACCCATGTAGTACCATGGCATCGCCAACACCATAAGCCAGAGAAAAACATTACTACAATATGAATTTAAAGACATGCAAACTCTTTTCCTTTGTCTCTTGTAAGTAAACGCTCAACCAACTGAGAAGTTACATATCCATTACTGTAACTTAAATAGGCTTCTAGCAAAGAGTACTACCAGGTGTGCGCATCACCACAATTTATAGTGAAGCACAAGAAAGAACGTCGTAATATGTAAAGTAAACAGTCTTAGGTGAGCGTGTTACCAATCGTGATCTGTGGCACGCCAAGACCCTGACCTGGTGTGCGTGTCACCCCTGAAAAATTCGGCTAATTGAATACCCTAAAAGAATGTAATGGGGAAAAGTCAACAAAAAGTAGCTGTGAGCTAGAATGAAGACATCTGAAAAGAACAACAGACATTTCAGGCCGTAGACTTAGGTAATCGCCAAAAGCGCTTGTTATTGAGCTGCCTGAATAGAACATCAACTCCAGTGTCAAACGTTGATAAACATGACCACCAGCCACTGTTACTTTACCCATCGACCCTTTTCTCCTGAACGCAGTGCGGAGCAGCAGTACACCGTGAACCAGTGAAATGTCCGGTTTGCTTTAACTTCCGTTCTTATTACCCACGCTGTTAGCAGTTGTCCGACCGTGATCCGACACAGAATAGGCATTACGGGACACTACATATCCCCGCAGCTTGCCTGCAGTCACAAATACCAAGAAAACGGCACACATGCGTTAAACGCGGCGGATGGCACCGGGTACAGCCAAACAAGTTGAGTGCTGCCACCAAACCCAAGATGGCGGCACGCACTGTTGACGCTCGCTGGGTGGCTCAAGGTGCATTGATGCCAGCAAGCGTCCCACGGCAGCCAGCAGCTGCGTAGAAGCATAAACGTCACAAAAGATTCCTCAGCTGCTGCGCGCGACACCATCAAAGCAGTAAGATGCGCGTGCTCTATTTGAAATTTAAAATGAGGCGTAACAGCTCCACCTGCCTCAGTGTAGGCAAGTCATTTTACTTGATGAAACAAACTAAAACAGCATTTGTCTCACCTTAATGGACCCCTCTTGGCGCAGGCAGCGAGACCAAGCCACAGAAAGTGTCATTGAATTGCCTGAAGAGCAAAACACGCAGATGCTCACCAGTGCAGGGTTTTCACAGTATAAACACACGCTGTAAATGTTGATTGCAAGAGAAGTTCAAGATGGTAGTATATGAGCAGCATCCCAAGACCAAAGAGTGCAGCCATAACCATTAATGACCTCACCGCAAACGTCCGTAAAGCATGGAAAATCCTTGAATAAAATTCCACTCATGACAGTAGACTATATCATGTTGGCAAAATCCATCCAGATGTAGAAAGTACCCAAATTGAGATGAGGAAGTAGTGAGGCTCACACCACTTATCCACTTGTATCAATGTCATCTTAGCTGACGAATGAAGCATGTCCAGGCTGGGGCTGTCCGCTGACAAGGACACTGGTGGGGCTGGCTTGCCTGGAGCTGCATTCTTGACGCTTCACTCTTTGTTTCTCTTTGGTTTCTTTGGGTTCTTCATGTCCATACTATGGACAAGTTCTTAAATCATGTAGCACGCTTGAGTCTTGGTCTAGGTCGTCGCCAAAATATGTCATATCTTACCAGATGTAGCAGAGTTGTATTTTAAGTGTTTCTTTAGTAAGATCAAGTTGCAGGATGGCATTCAAGTACAATTAGTAGGTTTCCACATACATCTGCCCTTCATCCTGGTAATCCTTATACTACAGCCCCACCAGGAGCAGCCTGCCTGCTGCTCAGCCCATCTTCCAACTGTCACCACTCATCCACACAGGCACCCAGGCATTCCACTGTCAACACTCACACTGGCTGAGCAGCAGGGTGATAGCTAAGCTGGGAAACATATACTTAAATAATCAGGATATAACACAGCACATTAGGCGTATGCTGCTTATCAACAGGGTATACATTAACAGACACTAGGTGTGGAGTGCAGAGGCCAGGAAATAAGGTCTGCAGTGCTGCGTCTTTCTTTTACACACTCTCAGGCACTGAACTAATCATACAAAGACCAGATAACTGAGATGCTAGTTAATGTAATACATACAGAGCTTTGTAATCTGGTCCTGTATCGTAACTTGAAAGAAACACTCCTAACCAATGGGACACCCATCCAGATTCGTAGGCATCCTAGCTCCTTGACAAGTGCATAGCAAATTCAAGGCACTGCAAAAGGAGCAGCAACTTACACTGCTCCAGATATGGCTCATAAGTTTCAAGAACTCACGAATGGGATTCAGGGAACTTGGTGGACAAAGAAGTTATTGACACACACAGTACATGTGTCTGGCAGCAAACTGATCTTAGCCAGAGTTTTTTTAAAATACTTTATTTAAAGATTTTCCAGCACGGTAAATGTAATAAGTTGTTAGTGTGGTACAACATCTCTTTTAGCTGTTGCTAACCATCACATCATCACTTATATATAATATTTTCAACATATTTGAGTAGCAATCAGAGTTGCTGATTGTTATGTATCGTATATTAATTAATCAACTCATCGCATATAGGTCTCACTTATAACCCCCTTATTTATGACCCCGAACTACGTAGTGACTTTACGTTCTACGTGCCGAAATCTGTATCATTTGCAGGACTATAGCCATATGTTTCAGAACTCCCCTCTGACTTCCTGAAGTTTTGACAAATGTATGAAAAGGGGTAAAGTTTTCTCAGATTTGTACCTAGTGTCTTTGATTAGCAAGGTCGGTATTAATCAGTTACCTGAAGATATTGTATAGGTGGGCTGTGGACCCACTCGCTTCTTATCTCATAGCTTACAATTGGAAAGAATTTGGCTCAGTGCCAGTGGTCTATATTGAAGGTTTTCAGCTATCGATCCCACCTACACAGTTCTATCCCTTTTGGGCAGTGAAGGCCAGCGAGTGTCCTGATCATGAGGACATGTATTCTCTATGGCATGAACATCCGCCATGGACCGTATGGATCTGTATGGCCAGTCCTGAAACCCACGCTCACTGTGCCGCAGGACTCATGCTATGCCTCACTGTTATGGCTCAGCTCGTCCGAAACTGTCTTGGGGTCTTTATACTCACTTTCTAGTCTTGCAGTTCGGGAAGGTCTAGTCCTATTTTCAATTTTTTCCTGTATGTGGTGTTAGTGTTATTGATGTACTTGCCTTCATTTATTTCTATAGGAGTGTGCTGTGGCCTGTTATTGTCCAAGTGTGGTGTTTGACTTACTCTAAGGCTTGATGGGAGTAGATTTGGCCTGTTTGACATCAGTAGTATTGTAGTTCTTTTAGGTGTAACTTTTGTGAATAACATTAGAGTTACTCTTTTAGAGGTAAATTTTAGTATTTGCATGTGCCTCCTTAAGCATCCCTTAGTTTTCCCTTACTGTCATTCATTCATGTATTTAATTTATATAGGGCTTTTATAAAGTGATGTAAGCTATCATAGGCTCAGAGCGCTATTGGTTTAGGTACATGTGAAGATATTTCTAAATTGTGATCTTTTTACAGCAATAAGGGGATGGCAAGCAGATGGTAAAGCATTAGAAGAGAAAAGTCTCTAGTTGACCCAGTAAGGTAGTGGGGTTGTTTTAGGCATCCAACCAGTCTGGGCCACATGCAGGTGGCTGCAGAAGAGGGGGTAAAATATAAAATGTATTGAATGGGTGAGTTTTTAGCAGTTTTCTGAATCTGCTGAAATTGGATTCAAGTCTTTGATGCTTTGGGAGTGAGTTCCATAAGGATTATCCATATGTGTAAGGAGTCCAGCCACCCTCACCCCCCAAACCCTTGCAGCCCCATGCTGTGGGGATAAAATGTATTTATTCCAGAAGTAAATAATGGCTTTTTCCTCATAAGACTTCTTGTTGTTGGAACCAAGACTGGGTACCAAGGTCTACCAGCCTCCCTGTTGGACGAGCGGCCATCAGCCACAAAGTCAAAACCACTTGCCTTGTGCCTGGAGCACCAGCCTTCTGCCTGCCTGCCAAGACCAGAGTACTCTGTAAGTAGAAGAACACCTAGTGTCTGTTTGTCTGCCAAGACCAAAAATACCTGTGAGGAGGAGGAGAGTGCATGGAGGGAGCAAGGCTCAGCAGGTATCCTGCCCAGGGGATCCCAGTGAGCGATGTGTTAGATGCCTGGTTCGGCCGGGGACCGTTACAGCAGAATGGAATACCCGCCCGGTCTTGCAGAATTGTGGGCAGTATCTGCGGAAGCTCCGATGTCTGCGATCTCTGTGTGCCAAGAGGGCGCCACCGTGAAGTGTGGGAAACATCCGGAACAACGACTCCGGAACAACGAGTTCCGGAGTCACGGAAGCCAAACAACGACTTGCCCGAACAACGACTTAGCCTTAACCACACATATGTGTGGTTAAGGCTGAGTCGGTCTAGTGTTCGGGATGGGCGGGGAGAGAGGAGAGAGGAGCGTCAGACAGAAACAGGACAGTTAAGTGGGGTTCAGGGTAGTTTTTAGGCGGTGGGACAGGTTCAGGGTAGTTTTTAGGGGATGGGGGGTCGGGGTAGTTTTTAGGGGGTGGGAGGGGTATGGGATAGTTTTTAGTGGGTCAGAGGTTTTTTTTTTTTTAAATATAATTTTTATTAGCATTTTTTTTGTTAATTAACATTTTACGTTATTTTGTCCAGTACACTTACATAGTTATTTATTCACTATTACTGTATCTCAGGAAGAGTGAAAAGTAGGAGAACAGAAGACAACAACATCATTTCTCACTTTGCTTTCATATCTTAATCCTAATCATTCTAATCTTAAAATATGCTAGTTTCTTATATACCAACCTCGCGTTCCTGGTTAAAGAATGTTCTTGGTATGGAGTATGTAGTGCTCTTTGATAATTTTATGTAGTCATTTTCTATGCTCTTTGGTTATAATAAACAAATACAACAACTAACCGCCACATTATCCTGGGGTCCCTCCTCATGTTCTTCCTCATACATAAATGTTACGCATATGTCTCAATTCTTATCTGCCTGGAGGGGGCGGGGGGGCAGGGGTCACAAGCAGGGAAGCTGGCCCACACATTCATCTTTGCAATCTTTTACCCTCCTCTCTCATATCTGGAGGGCCTCTCCCAGCTCCACTATGTTGAAGTAGGGATGGAGGGGTGCCCTTACTCTTCTGTTGATGTGGGGCCTTCACTATTGTTCTCTATGTCTTCATATCCTCTGGACTCCCAGGCCCTCATTATTTCAGCCCAAGGTTCAGCTAGGGGTTTGCGTCTTTTCGTTATTTTGTCCTCCCTGGCCAGCGCTCTTTCCTCCACTCTGGCTCAAGTCGAAACTTCCGACTCCCAGACAGACACCCTGGGGCTCCCTGCTGAGCGCCATCTACAAGCTATTTGCCTTTTGGCTAGGACCAAGGCCAGGTCAATAAACCTCTGGCCACGTTTTCGGGCTTTGGGTCTCGGGAAAAGCCCAAGCAGGCAAACCTCGGGACTGTACCTCAGTTCTCGTGCCAGCACTCCATTAAGGGTCTCGATTATTTTTAGCCAGTACCCTTGTATTTCCATACAGCCCTATACCATGTGCGGGAAGTTAGCATCTAATTCTTCACATCTGGGGCATTTCTTGTCAGCAGTCCCGTACATGATGTTAAGCCTATGTGGTGTGAGGTATGTCATGTGGAGAATATTAAACTGTATAAGTTTGGAATTGGAATTCCTGGATACCTTCCTAGTGCTCTCTAAGGATTTCTTCCATTCCACGTCAGTCAAAGGTCTACCAACTAGTTCCCCCCACTTCTCCTGCAAGTGAGTCAAAGTCGGTTTCGTCATGTCCATTCTCGCCCTGTACAACCATTTTACCAGATGTCTGGCAGTTCCCAGTGTTACCATTGTCTGAAGGACCGGGTGTGTACCAGGTTCCTGTGTGTCTGTGCCCCAGTCATAGCTTCCCTAACTGCATGGTAATTCAGGAACTGGCCTGGACCCAATTCGTGGTACTCCAGAAATTCCGAGAGGGGTAGTAGCTCTCCATCTTGGTAGCAGTCCCGAACTGTAATTTCCCCAGCCTCCACCCATTCTCTCAGCTGGCCGTGTGTGAAGGGGCATCCATCACCCTCCTGAGGCAGTCCTACCACAGGCAGGTCGGGTGCATATAGGGGGAGTTCCGTTCCCCTTTTTTTTAATCTATCCCAGCATTTCAGGGCTACCTCTAACAGCACTCCCATGTGTTTAATCTTATATTTGGGTTGCAGCATTCTGGGCAATAATAGCCCGTGGGGTAGTTTCCCAGATAACGCCAGCATCTCCCATCGCAGTCTGCCCAACCATTGCACTAGCCACTGGAGTTGTGCTGCCAGGTAGTATGCTTCAAAATTTGGTGCACACCGTCCCCCCATAGTCAGTGGTTGTCTTAATACCATGAGGGACACTCTGTGCCACCCGCCATCCCAAATCAGATCTCTTAGTAGGACGTCCATCTCTTTAAACCATTTCTTTGGGATTACAACCGGAAGATTCACGAAGTAATATAGCAATCTTGGTAACATAACCATTTTAGAGAGCGCTATTCTAGCCATGACTGGGAGCCTGAGAGTCCGCCAAAAGGCCACATTTGTTTTTAAGGCTCGAACAGCCTTTCCCAGGTTCCCTTCCAATAGATCTATCTGGCTATGGAATACCTGAATACCTAAATATTTGAAGGAGGATAGTGACCAAGTTAGCCCCTCTGGCAGTCCCACTGGTCAGTGTGGGTCTCTCCGGGAAGATTTGGATCTTACGTTTATTGACATGGAGTCCTGACAGTCGTGAGAACTCTTCTAAGCTATGAAACGCTCTCTGCATGCCCTGCTTTCCATCCCTGATGTACAGTAGGATATCGTCTGCATATAATGAAATTATATGCACTGACCCATCTAGTATAACCCTGTGTCCCTCCCCCACTTGTCTAAAGCACTCCGCCTTGGGGCTCCATGGCAAGGGCAAAGAGCAGTGGCGACAATGGGCAGCCCTGCCTTGTTCCTCCATATATAGGGTAAGTTGAAGATACTACTCCGCCGGTGGGTACCCTTGCCGTAGGCTTTGAGTACAGAAGGCGTATCCATCGCAGCCACTCATCTCCTAAACCCATAATCCTCATCACCTGAAGCAAGAAATCCCACTGTAGAGAATCAAAGGCCTTTTTCAGGTCAATCGCCACAACTACTGTGTCAGGATACATCATCAGATCTCTGTGGAATAGCACTTGGTACAGTCTCCTCAGGTTGTTAGAAGTCGACCTGGTCGGGATAAACCCGTTTTGGTAGGTGTGGACTAGTCTCTGCATATGTGGCATTAGTCTGGTGGCCAAAACTTTGCTCGAGATTTTAAAATCAAGATTCCGCATCGACAGCGGTCTAAAGTCTGCTGTGCCCGGCGATTCCGATTTGGTTTTTGGCAAGGGAACTACTAGAGCCTCCCAGGTGGACGCTGGGAGTAGGCCCTCCTGTAATGCCACTGCATAAATTTTTTCCAGGTGCGGGGTCAGGGTGGCAACGTAAGTGCGATAAAATTCTGCCGGAAGGCCATCCGGTCCCAGTGTCTTTCCTCTGGCCATTTCTTTGATTGCTGTGCTAATTTATTGCGCCTTGATCGCCTCCTCCAGTCCCTTCCGTACTGTCTGGTCTACCCCCTTGAGCCCCAAGTCCTCCAGATATGCTACCATATCAACCTCCTGTACTTCCCTCTGGCCTCCGTATAATGCAGTATAATGGTCCCTGAACGTATTGTTAATTGCTTTAGGCGAGAAGAGTGTGTGCCCCTCAGGTGTTAATAAATTGGGAGTCGGGGAACCCCTGGTTTCGGGTCGGATCAGCCACGCTAACATTTTTCCAGCCTTCCCTCCTTCTATATGTTGTTTCTCTTGATATGTTCGTGAGTCTAATAGCCTCAGCCTTTCCCAAGTCTCACTGTATCTACTTTTTATTTCTGATAATTGTTTCCTGTCTCTAATGGCATTCCTGGCAGCCCTGTCCAGTGTCTGTATTTGTGTCTCAAGGGTCTGGAGCTCGTTATTTATCTCTCACCTGGCGCCCATAGTCTGACCCATGCACTTGCCCCTGATTACCACCTTAAATGCGTCCCATTCTATAAGGGGGGGTGCTAGCAGAGCCCTGATTGTTTTCAAAATAACTCGAGATAGCGTTGGATAACTTTTGCCTGAAGCAGTCATCCTCAAGGAGGTTAGGGTCTAATCTCCACAATGAGATAGCTGCTCTCTCCAGGGTAGGAGTGAATCTTAATAAAAGAGGACTATGGTCTGATAGGGAACGTCCTAGATATTCTGACCCTGCCAGATTGGATGCTATTTGTTTAGAGCAAAGTAACATTTCTATTCTAGTATGTAGGTCATAAAGTGGCGAATAATAGGAGTATTCTTGCCGTTGGTCGTTTTGCAACCGCCAAATATCTAACAACTCCCATCTGGTCATCCATTCCCTGAGGCCCTTAGCTATCACTGCAGCCGCCGTACCCCGCAAAGGTGGTCTGGATCTATCTATGGTTAGATCTACCACGCAATTGTAATCGCCCCCCAAGAGAAGGTCGCCTGCTGCTATTTTGGACAGAGGACCAGAGAGCTGTTGAAGGAATTGCGTCTTGTTTGATTCGGGGCGTATATGCTCCCTAGTGTTATTTCTCTCCCATTCAGCCTCCCTTTTACTAGTACAAAGCGGCACTCTTTAGCTATGATTGTGTGTGTAGCATGAAAGGGGGTTTCCGGTTTGATCCATATAAGGGCCCCTCGAGCATAAGCAGAATAAGCTGTCTCGAACAGCTGACCTCGCCATCTACGCTTGAGCCTGGGGACTTCCTCTATCGTTAGGTGCGTCTCTTGGAGCATCACCACCTGCGCGCCCCTGCGTCTAATATAGCTGAGGATGTTATATCGTTTGGCGGGAGAATCCATGCCCCTAATGTTCCAGCAGACCATCTTAAATTCTTCAGCTCCAGCTATGTGGCTAGCCAGAATCTGCATTCATTGTCCCCCCTCCCAACCTCCCACCGTGACAGACCTCAACCAATCTCCTGAATATGGGACCCCAGCGCAGCAAACAATAAACCCCAAAAACTACAAACCCCACACCCAAGAGCGGACCGGCAACGGACAGCTGCCCAAACCTGCAAACAAACATTATTAGTTAGAACGCCGCCTTCAGTTCCTCGGGAGGAACACTCTGGTGGGGGTAGTCAAAAAGGAGAGGGGATCCTAGAAGGGCGTTGTTTCCATCCCGGTACTCCAGTTCATGGGGAGGTCGACCATTACTCGCCCATGGGGATCATGGTATGCAAAGTCTTTAGGTTTCAGATCCTCGTGCAGGTGGAGGTCACACTCCGTCCCTTCCGCTATATAATGTCATCTGCTGTGTGTGGTGTAATTTTCAGTAGGTCTGAATCATTTCCTGTATTCTCTACCGAGTCCGAAGATCGGGCGAGATGTTCAGATGATGAGACCATTATTTTATCCGAGTTTTGGGAAGACATCAGCGATGACACCGCTTGTAGAGCGGCTTTCCTGTCCTGCTGTGTCTGTGATATTGTGGGTTTCTGGATGGTGCTCGGTTTCTTGGGGCGTCGTTGTCTGGGCCTTGCTGTGCATTTCGTCCCTCGGGGTCCTATTGTGATTTGGACAAAGGTGTGCCTTTCTCGTACGCCTCCAGCCAGGTCCATGTTTCCTCAGGAGTGTGGCAGAAGTGCGTGGAGCCAACTAGTACGATTCTGAGCTTTGCCGGGAAAATCAAGAAGTACTGTAAGCCAGCCTCTCGGAGGGCCTTCTTCGCTTCAATAAAGGAAGCTCGCTGTGCCTGCACGTGAGCAGTGAAGTCCGGAAACATCAGCACCTTACTGTTGTCCAGGATGTAGGGCCCATGGGTCCGGGCCTGTTGTAGAATCGTGTCTCTGTCCCTATAGTCTAGGACTTTGGCCACTACTGGTCTTGGAGGTCTCCCTGGGGCAGGTGGCCGTCCTGGGACTCGGTGAGCTCTTTCTAGTGCAAAGAACTTAGAGAGGGAGTCGGGCATTTTATCATTCCGCCATTTCTCTAGGAACTCTATCTTGTCTGTGCCCTCCGTTCCCTCCAGAATACCTACTATTCTAATATTATTTCTCCCTTCTGCATCTTCGGCCCTGCGCTCCAATTCAGTCACTCTAGAGGCAAGGTCATCTAGGCGCGACACCCCTTGTTTGTGCTCTGGGATAAGTTCCTCCACAGCGGCTTCCACCTCCTAGACCCTATCGGCCAGTTTCCGATGTTCGGCTTGTAATAGTCCTAGCCCCACTGATACTGCCCCTATATCTTGTTGGAGTGCCGCCTTGGTATCCGCTATGGCAGCAAGTATCTTGTCAAGATGTAGGTGTAGCACGGATTCAGTGCCCGCGGGGTCCCCGCTATCATTGTCAGGGAGGGTTGGGGAGGGCTCGCGAGTGGTAGGCTGAGTTGCCCCTGTTTTGCCCTTTTGTTTTGGCATGTTGTCTTCCATTTTTTGGGGGTGAGGTGTGGGAGGCTCATTCAGTTTCTCCGCTCTGCTTCCACTCCCGTCCAAGTAATTTCGGGAGCCTATGGCACAAAGTCTTCCGGTCTTTTAAGAATTACTTAGGGGATCAGCATCAGGACCCCTCGTTGTCTTGCGGGCATCTCCCCTTCCATACTCAATTCTGCTTCTTTAGTTTCTCTCTTCGGGATATAGGCCCCATTTGTCCTTCCCAGCCTAGTCTCGCCGCCCTCACTACCAGCAGCGCTCTCAGCCAGGCTCCGCTCACTGTTGGGGCCTGGCTGTGCCTCTCTTCTCCGCAGTGCAGTACTCATCTGGTAGTGCCCTTAGTCGTGGAGTGGTCCTCTTCTGCAATTGGGCCCGGGCCTCCTTCAGGTAGGCCCCGCTGCGGTCTAACAGGCCTTCTGACGCAGTGCTTTGGGCTGTGCCACTCCCCTGTCTGTATGTTGAGCACACCCGTGCATCACAGGTCTCTCGCACTGCCCTTACCTCCTTGCCCCCTCTATTTATTAGTTTTGCCTCCCCGGGGGTCTCGCTTTCCGTACTCTGTACTTTTGGGGTTCCGGATCTGCTTGTGGGCCTTTTCCGATTCCCCTTAGGCATCTCGCCCCAAGCGTTGTAGGCAGACTCACCCAGGCGCCTCCATTCCTTGCGGCCTGAGTCTCCACAGCCCGGCTTCCCCTGTCTCGTCTGGTAACGGTCTCGGCTGTCGGGCACTTAGGGATCAGTTTCTCTGCTCTGCACCTGTGGCGGGGCTGTGTGTCGGGCCGGGATCTCGGGACCCTGTCCTCGCTACACTGCGGAGGGGTCTCAGGCCGAGCTCCCCGCTTGTCGCCGCTTCCGGAGCTAGGTCTCAGGTCTGGGACCCGATCCTCTTACCGCTTTCTATGTTGTGTCGCTCCAATCATCCCCAGTTCTCGGTCCAATCATGGGTTCTGCCGAGATTCCGCTTTTGATCTGCTGTGGTGTGGCCCGCTGCAGTTCGAGACCCAGAGGCATCTACCAGGCTGCTGCTTTTGTGTCTTCTTACGTCTCGGGTCTGCTGGGTGCGGCTGGCCCGTCACTCGTTTCTACGGGCTCCCTACGGCTCAGAAGCCTTCTTTTTCATCTCTTTGCCCGCTACAGAGCTTTAGTGCTGTTATTTTGACCCCATGGGGGCGGGGGGGGGACGGCTTCTCGCCTTTAGGTGGATAAATGCAGGATTTCTGCCTGACCAGGATGGAGCTCCGCACCTACACGACCGCCATGTTGGTGCTTCCGGCCACGCCCCCAGCGTGGGAGGGGTTTGGGGTAGTTTTAAGGGGTTCGGGTTAGTTTTTAGAGGGTGGGGGGTACGGGGTCGTTTTTAGGGGGTGGGAGGGGTTTGGGTTCGTTTTTAGGGGGTGGGAGGGATTCGGGTTCATTTTTAGGTGGTGGGGGGTTTGGGCTAGTTGTTAGGGTGTGGGGGGTTTGGGGTAGTTTTCAGGGGGTGGGGGGATTCGGGGTAGTTTTTAGGGGGTGGGGTACTGGATTGTTTTTAGGGGGTTGGGGGATCGGGGTTGTTTTTAAGAGGTTCGGGGGTATATTTGGGGCTCAGCGGGAGAGGGAGGGTGGTCGTAGCATTAGCCACGGATGGCCGTTTACCATGCATGTCTTTACCACAAAAATTTGTGGTAAAGCAATGCGTAGTAAAAGAAATCGTGGTTAAGACGCGGTCATTGTAGAGACCGCATTGTTAAGGTAGTCGTTGTTGAGGAACTCGTTCCAACATACAACCTGAAGTGTGGGCCATCGTCCATGAAAGCAATGCTGTCAGGAGGAGGCCACTGTGAAGTGTGGGCCATTGTCTGTGGAAGCACTGTAGTCTGTGACCTCTGTGTGCCAGGAGGGCGCCATCGTGAAGAGCTGGTCTTTGCCCATTGAAGCATTACTGACGGTGATTACTGTGTTCCAATTGGTGGTCACTGTGAAGTGCATCCATTGCCCGTGGAAATGCTGTGGTCAGTAACCCCTGTCTGCCAGGAAAGGGGGCCACTGTGGAGACAGGGCAGGTTCCCTGGTTTGTCCTTCCAAAGATGCTGCAAAGAACACTTACCGACTGCTGCTGGTGCCACAAGAAGACGTCTGACACTGACGACGGCCATCCCAGGAATAAGGAGGCCCGATGTGTCATTGATAAAAGACCGTGAGAGGTCACAGTCTCTCGGAGAAGGGAGACCAGAGCTTGCAAAGGAGCACCTTGGTCCCACTGGAACTGCTGGCTGCCTTCGGGTCATGTAAGAATTTTCTGGGCTGCAGGGGCTGCTGAGGAGTTGCACTAACCTAGCCCCGAGGTGCTGGTGAACTCTTAAGGCAAAGCATTGATTTTGGTGTGCATGGGGCTAAGGTGGGCCGCCTCTGGGCATTGCCTCCATCATTCAAATGGGGTATAACCACCCATACTAGCACACGCAAGACGTACAACATAGGCGTTTCCAATGGACAAGGATGGCGAGGACGAGGAAGGAGAGCGGCCATGGCGAGGAAAAGGCAGCCACAGCAGGTAAGTGCCTTTTTAAAAAAGAGGCACTATGCCAGCTCTGCCTGGGGTTACTTAAAAGCCCCTGCTACCTTTGATATGCGACCCCGGCTTCCGCCAGACCTGGGAGATGCCACCCCCTGCCCTGAGGCCCATTTGGCACCAGGGCAGGCGGGAAATTAGCTATGCTAGGAGGCGTGGTGCACTACCAGGCCAGTTACACCTCTAAGGTGGGCTGCCTGATGAGCCCCACAAAAGAAGGGTCCAGCATTTTGATTTTAGTGGAATTAGGAATTCTGAGACAAGGTTATGCCCATTACCTACAGGAAGTTGTCTTATAGGGGGTGTAGTGACTCTAAGGGTAAGTAGCCCTTTGGCTACTACCCTTCACTCCCCTTAATGCCACTAAATTGAGTATTTAGGTGGCCCCCTGACACCGGGAACTGAGATTTATCTGATTGAAGAAAGAAGAGGACAAAGAAGAGCCGAAGAAGCAAGAACTGTAGACTGCCAGTAGACTTGGGCACCAAACCCTGCCTGCTTACCAGCTCCTGTCCCAACAGTTGCGTTAACCCGACTCGTCCTGCAGCTGTGCAGCCTCCAAAGGCCTCAGAGGGCCCCCAGCACTTCGCCAAGCGATCAGCATCTCCCTTGAAATGGAGTAGCTACTTCCTTGGAGCCTGCAGGCACCGACCGCAATGTCCGGTTCACCAACCTGCTGTTCACTGGATCTACCGACACAGCAGCCACCCAGGAAAAGGTGACCGTGCTCCAAGAGGTCAGATCTATCTCCCCACCGAGTGAGAAGATGCCAGGACCAACCGGAGCCGCCCTGCAGCAATACCCGGGGTACCAGACCTCTTGCAGCAACCAAAGCTTGTTTGACTCCAACATCTCAGAGACTGAGTAGCCGACAAGGGGCATCAGCATCGCAGAGGCCAGCACTGAGAGTGGCCCAGCTATCCTGATTTGGCCCCCTTTGCTGGTTTTACCGAGAACCGTGGGTGCCTTTGATGCACGGGCACCAGCCGACCAAAACCCTCTGCACCCGAGCTCCCTGGCCTGGGTCCACGACAACTGATTGTGCTCCCCTACTCCAAGGACCCCCATGAAGTGAGCCCCTCGTTGAGAGCTCTCTGACTTGTACCCAAGTCCCCCTCTGCAGCCTGGTTCTAGCTGCTCCCCCCTTCTCCTATGGTGTAGCGTGCAAGGCCACCAACCCCTCCAGGACCTCTGCACCCAGACACTCCAGGGCAGGTAAACTTGAACTTCTAGTGGTACTTTGGACCTTGACCCCCTAGCACCTTACGTCCTAAAGGGGACCACTAAGACCTGTTTGCAAATAACCATATGCATTATATGCCTTTTTCTCCACAGGAAAGCATTACCACGTAAAAACGCATTTAAGTGACATTATTACTTACCTGCCAAAATTGCTATTACGAAAAGTACTTACTCGCTTACAAAGTTCTTGGTGTTAAAATAAATATAAAAATACTTTATTGACTCTGAATGTGTGCTCAAGAAATGCCTTGACACTACCCTCTGATAAGCCTAAACTGCTCGCCCACACTACCACAAAAGAGAGCATTTAGGGTTATAATTTAAGCTCTGTAAGCCAATAAGTGTTGTCTGTACTTTCTACATAGTATACCTCATTTTGGTATACTACATAAAAAGACAGCTTCTTATACTGTCCAGAGTAAAATGATGCGCCTTCACATACGCATTTAACCAATAAAGTCTGGTTTCTTATTTTCTGTGGAATGGCAGATTGAGACTTGACATGGTATCTTTTTTTTAAAATCCTGTCATGGAGTTCTGAAAGGTGGTTTTGCCATCATGACCCATCTCTGTTTCCCAGTATGATGTATCGAGTACATTCTTCATAATCACAGACCAAACTTTTACTGGCACCTTATTTAAAAAAAAATATGTAGCACTGTAAAAAGAATAATATTTTTATTATTAGTGATAATAGTCTTAGCGTAATTACTAACGTCAATAGAAGCTTTTTGTAATGCAACCAAACTCACCCCTGCATGGCTGAATGTTACAATGGGCGGCTGGCATTTTCTCCATTTCTACCGAAAGGCCAGACTGGCCCTACCAGGTATCGAGTGTTTCCCTGGGAGGCTGGAAGGGTGGGGCGGTTTTGTAGCAGTGCAGCAGTTTTAAAAGCACCCGCTGCAGAGTTTCTTGTATATCCAGCAGTTTTCAGGCAACAATAAAAGTATCAAAATAACTCTGGTGATTAATGTACCTGCTGGAGCAAGATGGGAGTTTTGTCTAGTGGCAGTTTTAACTCATCGACAGTAGAGCAGAGGGTTAATATGCCTGCTGCAAAGAGCTGTACCATGCCTATCAAAGAATAGTATTTTATGTGCATGCTCAGTGGGTTACTGCTTTCGTCATAGAGATTCTTTTGTTACTGTGCCGTTTATAAATTACAATCTTAATCTAGCACAGGGAGCTATAAACTACCATCAAAAGCTGCATGGAAACTGCATGGTACAGGTTAGAAAGTTATGTTTTTCCAGATCTTTCCTTAATCTGATGTTGCTAAAAAAGGTGTGTTTGGGTAGAAATAAGTTTGTATTATTAATGTCAACGGTAACCACTGTGTTATGTTCTGAATCCTGAGTTTGTGCTTCTCCAGACCAAGCACTAATGAAAAATGCCTACTAGCATCGATGACATGTGAATCCTACACCTTGTAGTCCCCTATGCCTTACGCAACATTTTCTATGCACTGATTTACACACGTATGAATCATTGTCTCTGTATGTGTGTGATGTAAAGTGCTTTGACACCCTACACTGGTATGAGAGGTGCTATAAAACAAATGCAATAGATGCGACAGAGGGGCTATGGAGAGATGAGAGGCACTGTTGGAAGGTGATAGTGGGGGGAATCAATGAAGAGCCCTAACAAAGATTGTCATATCCTGGTGCACAGTAACGTCATCATTTGCTTTGAAAGATAATAAAATTGAATATAAAATGACAAATGTGTTGTAGAATGCACCATTTTTTCTCAAATTTTCCTTGGGGGGGGGCGGAGAGGCATCCTTTGTAGTGGTCAGGCTCACTCGGTCGGACAAAATTTGCCAGAGATGCTTTGTGTTCCTAGTCCAGTCCTACTCTTCCGTCTTCAAAATATCAAGTTTGTAAGCACAGAAATATATCACACGGGGTCATTGTTTAAATGCCAGGCCACTGTGAATATGAAGACCACACATTTTATTACCACCAAAGAGCAAAAAACAGCCTTGAAAATATACCACATGACGGAGTTTTCACAGAAACGAAATGGTCTGGCTACAAACAGGAGGTACAGACAGTGCTAATTTCTAGCCCATTTCTGGCGTCTTTGCAGGAGACTGATACCTCTCGGCCTGCAGGTGGAAAGAGAGGGCAGTGGAATTAAATGCTTCTAAGCTTTAGGGCCGTAGCTGCCATTGGTGCAGTGGCATCGGTGCCCGAGCCCTGAAGTGTACATTGAACCGTTATAAATACTGTATTTTACTACCACAAAGGTCTTCAAAGGGGTCGTTTTCCTTGCTCGCACGCACCAGGCACCTTTGTATCCTTGCAAAAAAAGCACTGCTCTCTGTCCTGTCCTCAAACACTACGTCTTAACGGGAAAATGGGGGTTCTGGTAGATGACAGTAAATAAGGTGCAGAAAGCGTGGGAGGAACAGGGCAAAAGGTCAGAACATAGATGACATTCACCTTGTTGAGCGCCTGCACCAGAGCCTTGCACTCCTCTCGCGTTTTCAGGGAGATCACACTCCCCTCGTTGGCCACCCGGACATTTTGTAAGGGCATGGCGATCCGCGTCGTTGCCTCCGTGGGCCCGCGGAGCAGATGGGTGCGCTCGCGCCGGTTACATGTCCGCCTCTAAGATCCAAGCATCCCGCACTTTTCGATGTCAAAGGAAGTGGGTGGGAGGTGCAGCCCCGCCTCCTCTTCCGAGTCGGTGCAGAGCAAAGCCATGCGAGGCACAAACCTGGGCGCACACACCGACATGCAAGGTGTTAGTCACCTGTCACGCTACCGGAAACCGTTTGTTTGCAATAAACAGCACGAGGACTTAAACACAACTAGAGAAGCGACGAGAGCTGCCACAATGAACAGCGTTTGCTAATCCAAGGGATTAGTACAGGACCTCAAGGTGAGGAAAACGATTTAATCTCATTATCCAGCGCTTTGATCCATGCATTCAAAAGCGCTTGTCCGAGGAGCCTTTTACACCGAGGAAGGCTCTTTCATTTACTGTTACAATAGCAGAGCCAGAGCCACTGAGGATTCCATTGATCTCTTTGTATTATGGCAGTAAACCAGCGGAATAAAGCAAGTTTGTGATTTACACAGAAGGAGTATTGTAGATATGACAGAAGCTTCAACAGCAGAGGTTCCTTATTCATGTAGCTGGCTGCAGGGTCAAAGGTCACAGACGCCCAGGCCTTATGACCTTCTGCTCTGCATGCTCTCACTGTGAGTGATCCGCTGCCATCTCTAGAGCAGTGAACTCGTCTCACGGATCCCGTGACAGGTGCTCTAGACGTTTTTGTCGCGTGCTCTTAGGCTGATGGAAGTATATTCTTTATTAACATAGGTGATTACCTTCCATATCCAGTGCTTAATTTGTAAAAGAATAAGTGTTGGGGCCCAAATTGTTGCTTAGAAGCCCGCAGCAGGCGCTATCTAATGTCATTGATGGTGAATACCAAAGCCGCATAGTCTTGATTCCAGCTGATACATTTTTAATCCACCACCGGACACTCCCTGCTTCTTTATCTCACGTTTGCAGGTTCCCTTTTACCCCTTCTTTCTTTGTCACTGTTTTTACATCTTTCTCTTCTTTTTGTGCTTTTTCTCTCTCTTGCTCTGGGTAAAAGTCTGATGAGAAAAAATAAGTGCTGGTCCTTAAAATAAGTGTCGGTTGGCCCCACGTGCAACCACGCCTCAAATTAAGCACTGTATCCTATCACCAGATAGGTATTTTTCTGGAATATCCAGTTTTAGACGATATTTTAGTACTTGATATTCTGACATACAAGCCACCAGACCATGACATGTGTAACGGCTGGTGGAGAGTAAAGAAAATACTGCACTGCTGCGAGACATGGAAAAGAAGGAAATAGACTATCTGGCGTCTACAGAATATACATTTCCTTATATCAGAGTCCGAATACAGGGACACAGTTCGTTACCGTGTGGTGTTCAGAAGGACCAAGATTGCCCAGACTGGAGGCCTGCAGCCGCTACCAACCCAACCTACAGTGCTTCTGTGAGCAACATCGACCCCAGCATGTGGGACCACGTATGTCTACAACTGTCGCTGCACATAAGAACTCCCTAAGAGTGACACTGACTTCAGACGGAGGGCCAGTGTGTCTCCACACACAATGCTGTGCTTGTGTACATCTGTGAGCAACTTCAACCCTAGTAGGAAGGCCTTGGAACATCTGCGCTCATGTCTGCATCTGTGACTGCCTGCAGGAAACTTCAAAACCAGTGGATTGTTTGCCCTGGCACTTGCTACTGCACATGTGACCTCGGCAAGTGACCTTGACCCCAGCATAAGGGCCCTCAGACTTTGTTGTTGCACTTGTGACCCCATCTGAGAGCAGTGCTGAGCCTGGCCACGAAGGGCCATGTGCGTCGGTAGCCCATTTTAAATCACCACCCTCCAGAACTGCAACCACTGATTACTTTAAACATGCGAGGAAGAAAAGAAAAGCTTTTGGTTGCAAAGACAGTGCCTAAGCAGTGCAGTTATCCAGTCCGCAAAGCTATTACAAGGAACATAAGCCGGCTCAACTTACGAAACTAACTGAAGTATCTTAAATGTGTGACTTTGTCGCAATAACTCGATATCGCATCTTGGTTGTAGTATTCACACTTTCCCTTTGCAACTATATTGTTGCTTTAAATTTACGAAGGTCATGAGATTTGATTTGATTTATTTTCTTATAGAGCGCCTGAATCACCCCCCAAGGGGTATCTCCGCGCTGTTGGATTGCTGCTACCAGCCACATGTAGAGGTGGTGTTAGAACAGTAGGGTTTTAAGGTGTTTTCTAAACTGTAAGTGATCCGAACAGTGTCGCAGGTGCACCGGGAGTACATTCCAGAGGGCAGGGGCTACGTGGGAGAAAGCTTTTCCTCCCAAGCGCTCTTTATTATAGCGAGGAGTAACAACAAGGGATTTAGATCCTGATCGGAGAGATCGGGTCGGCAGGTAGTTGGTCAGTTTCTTCGCTAAGTAGCTAGGGCCTTTGCCATTCAGAGATTTGTGCACGATGCAACAAATCTTAAACTTGATTCGCATTCGTACTGGCAGCCAGTGTAGCTGTCGCAGAAGGGGCAGGGAGGAAGTTCGAGGGGGGTGGTTAGCTACCAGACGGGCAGCAGTTTTCTGAACTACTTGCAGCCTATTCAGAGATGCTTCATTTGCTGAAATCATCAGGGAATTGCAATAATCTAGCAGGCTTAACACTAGTGCCTGGATAAGTGTTTTCCGCGTGTGTAGTGGCAGAAAGGGGAATACCTTCTTAAGAAGACCAAGCACATGAAAGCATGACCCGACAGTCGATGTCGTGTGCTCTTCATGGTCAACTTCTGGTCCAAACGGACACCCAAGTTTTTTGCCACTAGTTTCGGCATAGGTGCGGTGCCCATTTCTTTTGGCCACCACCCAGGAGACCACCTCAACATTGCCTCGCCAAACTGCATTATCTCCGTTTTCCCTGCATTGAGCTGGAGAAAGTAATTTCGCATCCAGCTTACAATGGTGCGCATACCCTCTGCGAAGATTGACAGAGCATTGGGATTGTTCTAGTCAAAGGAGAGTAGAAGCTGAGTATCATCAGCAGAAGACATAGGAACAAAGCCTGAATTCCTTAGTAGTCTTGCTAAGGGGGCAACATAAATGTTGAATAAAGTGGGTCAAAGATAGTTATAGAGTAACTGAAAATGCCCCTAACACATCCCGAAGTACTAAACATATTTCCTTAATGTAAATGCAGTATTTTTCATAAAGAACAACACTGCTTGCATCAATTATTGTCAATGATACTTGTGATAGCTGAACTAAACATCCTAAATCAGACCAGGCTCCAGGAGTGACCCATCAGTGTTTGACCTTGCTACCCCCTAAAATGTAAAGCCCAAAATGGAGATACTTTGCAGTGATCTGCTGTATTACTTGGCTCCTGTGGTTTCAAGGACAATGTCAATACCTGTGAGAAGGATTGCCTAATTGCCCTTAAGTCTCAAAGGCCCTAAAGAACTGGCCTCCCGCATTAAACAATTTTGTTTGATCAAATTATAACAATTTGGAGAGTATACGCTCTTGATGAACGTCCATCAGTAATTTTCCTTTTAGAGGTGAGCTCTGATGTCAGCAAGGGAGTAGCCAGAACAATAAAATATCCCCCACTTTGAACCTAATTCTGATGACACCAAGAAGGTGAAGCAAATGAGCCCGACCCTCCCCAGAAGATCTCCCTTGTCTCTTTCATCCAAACATCTATCCATTCATCCTTTCACCCTTCCATCCACCGCTGATATCCACCCTTTCACCTTTACATTCTGTCATCCATTCATTAATTCTTTCATTGATCATTCAACCTTTCCCCATTCCTTCCATCGGCCATTCCAACCACTCCTTCCATTCGCATATCCATCATGTATATATCGATCTGCCCATACATCCTTCCCTTGATTAGCCAATCCATCAATAAAGCCACCCATCCATCCACACTCCAAGAATTCTCTTTCACTCTGCCATCCTTTAGCCTGTCCATCCACCTATCCGTTCACTCATCCTGTCACCCATTCATGTTTGTACCCGCTCATTCATCCACCCACTCATCCATCAATCCTTCCTATCACCCATTTTACTTTTCTTGCATCCTTCCTTCAAAGCAGTATTCCTTCCTCCTTTTCCTTTTTCATCTACCCATCTTTCAATCTTTCTTGTTTGCTGGTGCTCCTGTATAGCGTTAATTAAGAGCTTTTTTTGTGCCGAGTTTCAGACAGAAGATGCCCATGAAGAACACCAGCCCCGCTGTAGCTGCTAAAAACATTCCCTGCAGTTGGAGGACGTGTTTTGTTTCCCCTCCTTGCGGCACAGTCATGAGTCCTTTGTCTGCTTTTCTTGGCTGCTCTCAACAACAGAGGAGTCCGCGTGCTTGCTGCCGTCTACTGTGTCCGGGCTTCTCTCGTTTATTACCGTATAACTCACCAATTTCTCACATTTGATCCCCATCCATTTTTTTCTTTAAGACACACTCATGAACACTCCAATCCACTTAACTCCTTTTGTTCCTTCCATGACAGGAGAGGCCATGAACTCTGTATCCATGTTTGAGAGCTGCACCCCCACCCTCCTATCCACAAGAGTAGGAAGTCCTGCAACCCAGCTACACTCCTGTAATTCACCCAGTTGCACAGGTATGTTCTCACCTGCCATGCCTCCTGCTAGCCCACCTGCTGACAGGGGAGGCTGAACGCGGACGCGCTGACTCCCCACAGCAAGTCACCTTCAATAGTACCAGCATTGGCAACCTACCCCACCCCTCCAACGTAACATGCATGCTCATAAATAAACACACAACACATTTCTTGTTTGGGTAAAATTGCTGCAGGTTTATTACATACACCGTTATGTAATATGGTGGGTTATCTTACGGGCGATCCAAGGGCAGGCAACCGTCTGGGCCGCCTGCCCGCCTGATGATCCAAGCAGCACTGGGGCGAACCCCATCTGTGCTGCCACTTCTGGTGATCCTCTTCCCGGATCACGTGACACATGGTTCCTTATTACTCACGCCCCTTTCAGGGCGGAGCGTAGCATAGCAAACCCCCGGTTGTTCAGGCCCACAACCGCCCGAAGGACTAACGGGGCGCCGACACGGTTTTCTAGGAACCTCCCATGAGGCTCCTAGGATTTGGCTCTGGCACCCACCATGGTGCCGCGCAGAGGTACCCTTCTGTACCCCTCTGCTTCCAGATCGCCCTGTAACTCCGCCTGCAACGAAAAAGACAACATTACAACATTCTCTGCCTCCTGCCTGCCACAAACCACGCCGGGTAAGCGGTAGGGTGGGAGACGGCGTGTCCGGGCGCACGAAAGAGGACGACAAGATGGTGGGGGGAGGCCTATATACCCCTCCCCCTGTCCTCGCGCCCCGGACGTGATGCTTGCCTATCACGCTGCGACAAGGCTTGGGGGACTCCTCCCTGAGTCCCTGCCCCTACGGGGGTGTGGGGTGCCCAGCTGGTACTAGAGGGCTGCCCTCTTTAGTGGCCCCCTGCGGGGGCCTCGGCCAGCCGCATTTCCGTCACTGCAGTGGGGCAGATCTCCCTTGCCATTCAGCTCCTGACCCTTTACCCAGCCTTAGCGGCATCCTCACAGCCAGGGTATAGCTGCACAGTCAACAATCGGACATGTGTTAACTGCGCCAAGATCACCAGCACAACTAAGTCCAAAACAGGCTATCCCGTGACAGGAGATGGGGTTCTAAAGAGGGCTACTTATAGTATGGAACTCTGCGGTGACTTGTAATATCCTTACATTCTGTTGTATGAGGTACTGGATCCCAAATCTGAGGATAGTTAAAAGTGCATTATTGACTCGTTTTGGCATCCCCCGGAGTACCATGTGTTACTGCATTAATACTGGATGCTGGATGCTGAGATGGATGGAGTATTGTCTTCTCTTAGCTTGAGCTATCCTCCCCATTGTCTCCCTTTTCCTTCGCTTGCCCCATTCACAACCAGTGATCAAATCTCATAGGGCCCGATTCACAAAGGGCCTGCACACTCATGGCGGAGGCCCCGCAGTCGTGGTGGGGGTGCACCCTTGTGGCTGAACCTCTGCATTGAGAACCTGCAATCTGGAGGTCCTGCCACGAGTGCCCCGCCCCACGACTACGAGACCTCCACCTTTGTGATTCGGGCCCTATGTTTTTTCAAGGAAAAGAATACATGCTTAGCATGAGACTTTCTGTGAGAAGGGATCCTGGTCTGTTTCTGTGTTTTTTCTCTTCTATGAGCTGTTTAGGGTGTGAGCAGTAACATGCCGGTCTACACCATTTTGTATTGAGCACGCTATCTCTTCCATATCTGTCCTCACTCATATATCTTTAAGTCATTACAGAAGAACTGTCCAGGCTCATTCAAGTCACATGTATCCTCTTAGCCATTTCTTGAAGTGGGAAGTATTCATACGTCTCCTCTGGTGCTTTATTAGGGATATGTTCGTTCACCCTGTAAAAAGAGAAGGGTCCAGCCTGTATATCCCTTCACCAGCCATCAAGGTCTTTTGGCCTGAACGGGCTGCTTTCTTATATACCCTCCTCACACCACATAGACTGAGTCTTCCTTGTGTGAACTCCTCCCATCCTGTGATTCCTATTTATATATTAGATTATCAGCGCCCTGGTTTAATGATACATTAATGAGGGCAAAAAAGAATGTAAACAACTTGAGCGCAGGTGGGGGAAGGACTACTGTACCAAGAGGAGGGCGTATTATAAAAAAGAATTAAAACAATATCACAGGCTTATTAGGAAAGCACGCTGTGACTTCTATACCGAAAAGATCGAAAATGCCAGTAACTCCTCAAAAGAAATGTTCTCTATCTTGAAATCCCTCAAATCACTCGAAAGCATAACAAACCCAATACCCACCTCAGTGGAGACCTGCAATAAAGTGGCTGATTTTTTTGCAGAAAAAGTTGCTAAAATTTATGACGCCTTTATTTATAGGTTTTATACCGCGCCTGAATCACCCCCGAAGGGGTATCTCTGCGCTAAGGATTTGCACTAGCCAGGTAGACAGACCTTAAGGAAATAGGGCAGTTTTAAGAAGTTTTCTAAAACGCAGATAGTCAGGGCACTGTCTCAGGTCGATTGGAAGCTGGTTCCAATAGAAGGGAGCGAGGTAGGAGAAAGACTTCCCGCCTAACCTCGTTTTCCTCACCCGAGGGACCACAAGGAGAGCCTTGTCTTCCGACCTGCGGGACCTGATAGGAACATAAGGCTTAAGTTTCCTGGAAATGTAAGAAGGACCTTTGTTATGCAAGGCCTTATAGACAATGCAGCAAACTTTAAATTTTGCCCGCTTACGGATGGGCAACCAGTGTAGACGTTGAAGCAAAGGAAGAGAAGGAGTTCTTGGCGGGGCATTCATGATAAGACGCGCCGCCGTGTTTTGGACCACCTGCAATCTGCTTAACGAGGACTCATTAGCAGATATCAGGAGAGCATTGCAGTAGTCCAACCGGCTCATAACCATGGTCTGAACAAGGGTTTTGCGAGTAGAGTCCGGAAGAAGCGGGAAAACTCGACGAAGCAAACCCAACACATGAAAGCAACCACTGGCAGTATAGGCAGCGTGCTCCTTTAATGACAAAGCGCGATCGAGGCGAATGCCCAGGTTTTTAACCAGAGCCTTTGGGGCAGGGGGAGAACCAAGGGCTGCTGGCCACCAATCAGGTGACCACAGCAAAGGAGCCTCACGAAGAGCATAATCTCCGTCTTCTCAGCATTAAGTTGGAGAAAATTACTTTTCATCCAATTTGCGGTAGCTGTCATACCCGCCGAGAAAGAAGACTGAGCCAACAAGGAGGATTTGTTGAACGAAAAGAGGAGCTGGGTGTCATCAGCGTAAGAAATCGGCGTGAAGCCACAGGATCTAAGAAGATTGGCCAAGGGAGCAATGTAGATATTAAACGATGTGGGGCTCAAACACAAGCCCTGAGGAACTCCCTTGGTCAATTCCAGAGGCTTCGACCGAAAAGGGCCCAAATTGACAATCTGGGAGCGGGAAGACAGAAAACTAGTCATCCACTGAAAAGCGGAGCCACTAAGACCAATATCCTCTAATCTCCTGAGCAAGATTTGGTGAGAGATCGTGTCGAACGCAGCCGAGAGGTCCAACAGCGGAAGCACCTCAGGATATGAATCAGGAATGGGTTTCGGAAACAGCATTTGAGGGAGCAACCCTTGATGAATTTAGGGTGCCGGAGATGGAAGAGCTGAAGAACATAGCCAGAGCAATTAAGTCAGGATCTCCTCTAGACCCAGCACGTCCAGAGATCTTAATGCAAGGAGGCAACGTCATTATGCCTCATATCTCTGAGCTAATTGCGCGCTCCTTTCGGCTGAGTGAAATTCCCCATAAATGTAAGCAAGCGATAGCGCGTCCATTGCAAAAAAAAACTGTCAATAGACCATTCGGTGCTGGAAAATCTGCGCCCCATTTCGTTACTACCTTTCTTTGCAAACATCGCAGAGAAAGTAACCAACAAGCAGTTAGTTAACCATATTAACCAGAATGACCTGCTTCATCCCTCACAATCTGGTTTCAGAGCCGCTCACTCAACTGAGTCAGCGCTACTCCTGGCCACAGAAACCCTAAGGAAATATGCTGATGAAGGGCAGACTGCTGCACTGATCCTGTTGGATCTCAGTGCGGCATTTGACACCGTCCCCCATGGTCTCCTCCTTAAAAGATTAGAGAAATGCGGCGTCAGGGGAGCTGCTCTACGCTGGATGATGTCCTTTCTTTCCTCACGGAGCTTCCAAGTTGTACAACATATGCACACATCCAAGAGCATCTTAGCTTCTTTCTTTAGGGAAAAAGTGGATATCATCTTTTCATCTTTCAGGATTTCTCAAAAGGAGGGCTCCAAGATGGAAGTATGGGGCCCGGCTAAGGACGTCAAGAGAGTTCCGATTTTAGATAGCTTCGCCACAGTGCAGGCCCAGGATGTCTTAAAGCTCCTGTTGGGAATCCAATCTGGCTCTCCTCTGGATCCCTGCCCAGCCTCAGTGGCTAAACTTGTTTCAAACATCATTGGGACGGCCCTTGCCCCGGTTTTTAATATCATCTTTAAGTCAGGTCGATTTCCCAAGGTATGGAAAAAGCCTCCATTCTCCCTCTCCTGAAGAAAGCGAACCTGGACTCGAATGAGCCAAGTAATTACAGACCCATCTCTCGTCTCCCCTACCGGCCAAGTTGATCGAAAAGAAATGAATTTCCAACTAAGTTCCTTTCTCAATAATAATGGCCTGCTAGATCCAACACACTCGGCTTTCGTGCCGATCATAGCACTGAACTGGCTCTGATTAAATCAACTGAAGAAATCAGAGAGGCATTAGATCAGGGAGGAGCGGCAATTCTGATTATGTTGGATCTGTCCGCGGCCTTCGATACGGTCCACCACGAAGTGTTGTTGGACCGGTTAGCCGACATAGGAGTTTCCGGCAATGCCCATACCCTATTAAAATCTTTTCTTACTGATAGAATCCAAACAGTGGATTTGGGAAAGGATCGATCGAAACCTTTCTCCCTGCCCTGTGGGGTTCCTCAAGGATCGGCACTTAGCCCTACACTGTTTAACGTGTATGTATCCCCGCTGGCAGTCCTTATTCGATCTTTTGGGCTCCAGCTGACCTCCTATGCCGATGACACACAAATTGTGTTGTCAATCCAGAAGGGCAATGAGGCCAAGACAGGGCGCGATTGCCACAACTGTATGCAGGCCATCGCAAGCTGGATGACAGCAAATTGTCTTAAGTTGAATGCGGGGAAGACTGAGGTGATCATCTTCGGTAATTCCTCGAACCTTTGGTCACCCGATTGGTGGCCTGCAATCTTGGGTCCACAACCAGTTCCCTCCACCAAGGTGAAGAACTTGGGGTGATCATTGACGCCAAATTATCTTTCGGAGACCAGATTAGCCGAGTTGCCTCCTCCTGCTTTCATCTTCTGAGGATACTGAGGAAAATCAAGTTCCTATTGCCCGAAGATAGCCTCAGGACAGTAATTACTGCTCTTGTTTTTCTCGCCTGGATTATTGCAACGGCCTTTATCTTAACATCCAGAAAAGACATCTTAGCCGATTGCAGGTCGTGCAGAATGCGGCAGCCAGGCTTCTTTTGGGGATCCCAAGGTTTGTCTCGGTTAAGAAGGAACTTGGGAAGCATCACTGGCTTCCGGTGAAACAACGGGTGGATTTTAAGGCCCTTTGCACGGTCTTTAAAGCCCTCACAGGTTCTGGCCCAGCCTACATGAGACAACATCTTCAATGGTATGTCCCCGGCAGAGCATTGCGCTCTGCCGAGGCAAAACTTATAAAAGTTCCACGGGCAAAGACAGCTAGTTGGGGGGGCAGGAGCTTTTTCTGCGGTGCGGCAAAAGCATGGAACGACCTTCCCCTCCATCTCAGAAGTGCCACCGAGCTTCTTTCCTTTAGAAGGGGGCTGAAAACCTGGCTTTTCCCCTGAATCCTTCTCTCATTCAGCAACCAAGTTGGCAACTCCTAGCGCCAGGACACCCTAGGTTAGCAGTGCGCTTTACAAGCCTTATTAACATTAACATTAACATCCCCCAGCCGCAGGGGGTCCCACAGGGACCAATTTTAAGCCCCACATTGTTTAATCTCTATGTGGGCCTGCTCGCAAAGCTAGTGGAAGGTCATATTGTGACTATTGTGTCATATGCTGATGATACTCAGCTGATTGTCACGCTGTCTCAGAACCCGGAACGGAGGGCCCACCAATTCTCCCGATGTCTAGAGGAGCTAGCAGCGTGGATGTCCAACCATTGTTTGAGACTCAATGGTAGTAAAACAGAGATGCAGAAAGTTGGAAAGGCTCCCTCAATATGGACATCAGCATGGTGGTCTGAGATGTTAGGACAAATACCAACCCGAAAGTAGAAGTTAAAAACCTCGGGGTCTGGTTTGACTCAAAACTGATGTTTCAAAGCCAAATCCTGAGAGTGGCGGGGAAATGCTTCGGGACTCTTAAAGTCCTAAGAAAACTCCTTGACCTATTACCCACCAATGCGAGGAAGACAATAGTGCATGCCCTGGTCACCTCCCAGATGGACTATGGTAACATTCTATATCTGGGAGCATAAAAAAAAGGTCTGACCAAGCTACAGTCGATACAGAACGCGGCAGCTCGCCTAGTTCTGAACCTCCCAAAAAGAGCAACAGCTGCGAGGGCACAGGCAACCTTGCACTGGCTGCCTGTGGAGAAGAGAATCACCTTTAAGGCCATGTGCTACTGCCACAGAATCCTGCATAAAAAAGGCCAGCGCTACCTCCAATCTATGAAAACATCCTACACGCCGGCACGGAACCTAAGATCTAAAGACAGGGCATTGGTTACTGTGCCGAGAATACAGAAAGCGAGGATAGGTGCACGCTCCTTTAGATACCTCGCAGCAAAGGCCTGGAACAAACTGCCTGTGGATCTAAGAGCTGAACCCCTCGAAAGTACCTTTCGCAAAAGCCTAAAGACATGGCTGTTTCCATCGTCAAATTAGTATCATGATCCGCAAGTGCTACTATTTTATGCCTCTGGATACCTTCCAATAGCTTCTGCTACCTCACTGAGAGTCTGTTCTAGCGCTGGGACACACTGTAGGTGTAACCAGGTGCTTTACAAATGGATAAATAAATAAATAAATAACTAAGGGTTCTCAAGTGAGGTTGTGGTCATGCTCCTTGTAGCTGAATCTCGCCTGCCCTTTCTTGGAGGGCAAGGATTAACCCCCAGGGGAACATGGCAGCCCACTTGGCATCTCCATTGTTCACAGGACATCTCTGCTGGGTGGCAATGAAAGCTAAATTAGTTGCTTACAGCTACCTGTGAGACAACACCCAGGACTGCCCGACGACTCCACACCAGTGGTGGGAATTGGCATTTGCAGGAACTGCAGGGTGGACCCTGATCTGCAAGCCACATACTGGCCTGTTCAGTGTTTGATCCCACATGGTGGGACTCTTCTCCTGTTACATTAAGTGATTCACTTGTAAAAATAAAACATACGCTATAGTGTTTTCATGACGTTAGACAAATGTGACCCTGTCGTTCTTCTCTAAGTGAAAATAATTACACAGAACCTGATTTCTACATGCTTGAAGATTAGCCCAAAATTGGAGGTTAAATCTAAAATAGATGGGAGATTCTTAAACAAAGAAGGTACAAGATATGAAGAGGATCCCTCATCTCTTCTCTGCCTCTTTAGGGGTGAGAAACTTGTAGTCAGCCAAAGAGGGTAATGTTCTGGTGGGATGATAAACTGCAAGTGTAATCTTTAAGGAAGACGGTGTTCCTTCAATGGCTAAATGAGTGAAGCACAGGACTTAGAATTAGTTTGTAAGTGAGATAAGAAGTCAATCTGTCATCTGTTTTGCTCACATGCCTGTTAAGAGCCCCTTGTATTGTGCATTTTCTCGTGTTGTCCAAAACCTATATTGTAGTTATTCATTTGTAATCATTGCTTAATTCATATGCCTTTGTTTATTATCATTCAACTTGTGCTACATGTAGTATGTATTTTGATATCATCATTTAATGGGTGATGATTAGAGGAAGACGTAGTGGCTTTAACATAAATATGTAAGTGAATTTCCATGTTTTCTTTCCTATCATGCATCACAAGGGTATTTTTCTCAAAATAATGCTAAGAAATAATATAAAATGATCCTTCACAGCTCTTTTAACAAGAGAGGAGCATCAGATTCCAAGAGGAGCAGAGCAGTTCTCTGAGAAACTGGGCCAAGACCACCACTCAGTACTAAAACATAGCCACATAGACACAATCTAGGCTTGTCCTGCGCTCAGACTGAGTCCTAATTGGGACTTTTTGTGACTCGCAATTAGGAAGTCACAAAATGCGATGTACTAATGTGTCTCAGACATATTTAGTGATTCCTAATGGGGTCGCAATTGGTCTACCTCATCAATATTTATGAGGCAGGTCGCAATTTGCGACCCATTGGGAATCTCTAAAAACACATGGATGGTGGCAAACAGCAGACCACCATGTCTGTGTTTGCGTTTAAATAAAGCTACGTTTAAAAAAAAAAATGCAAACTGTTTTCCTTAAAGGAAAACGGGATGCGTTTCAAAAAGAAAAATGAAACGTTTCAGTTTAAGTTTTTAAGAGTTGGCAGTGGTCTGTGGTCGCAAAACATTCATACACCCCCCTGAGACTCGCTATAAGGAAGGGGCGCCCTTGACACGCCCCTTCCTAATACCGACTTGCAAACCCTATTTTGCGAGTCGGTAATAAGTTACCGACGTGTAAAATAAGGTTAGTACATGTCAAAAGGCTATTTAGCAGTCACACATGGCCCGATTCTTCGTTTGCGACCACTAAAACCTTTTGTATTTGTGACCCTAGAAAACATAAATGAAGTTTAGGTATGCGACAATCATCTAAATACTGAGCCCTCAAAGAATGTCAAAAGAGATCCCTCACAATACAAAGTTATCTGCTTTTATACTTTTTACATTGCAAAATGAAAATGTGTACCCATGTAATTATAACTGTAACCCGGGCAGCCATATTTTCCAGCTCTTCCATAAAGGGAAATGCCCATCTATGACATCTCAAGTCTCCCTTCCACATTTTTGCTCCTGAGACAAAAAGTATTGATTAACTTGCTCAGTCAAAAAAACATGCATTTTTGTTACATCTGAAAGTTGTCTCTTCCCTTTCTCATTTTCTCATAGTCCAGCACCTGCATACTCCCTTTGAGTTAACAAAAAGAGGGTGGGAGCCTCACATCCCAGCACTCAGTTCGCCCAAATGCATCGTGGTAAATGTGTTCATTATAACAATTACTTTAGTGGCAGTCTTTAGTTTTTCACCCTTGTTGGTACAGCCAGTGCTGTGTATCTCTAGACATGTGTTTCAGGATAGTTGTCCTTCTTCAGAAGAGAGCAACACATTGTTTTGGGGGTGCTGGATATACTGCCCAAAGTCTTCTCAGGTCTCTGTGCCACTCACTGGACGCAGGTGCATCAGCCAGGACTCATCAGCTCATTATCTCAATGGAGCCTTTTCAATCAAAAATGGGGGTGGGAGCACACTGCCTCACGTCCAAGCACTCAGTTAGCCCCAGTGCATCATATTAAATAAAGTGCATCATGACACTTACTTTAGTGACAGTCTTTAGTTTGAGCTACAAGGTCATGTGACACTCATTTAAAGTTTGTGTCTTATCTTTGCTTCGTGTGCACACTTATTTTCATGGTTCATGGGGGACCTCTGTCCATCTATTTGTGACTTATAGATATTTATTTTCTTTTTGTTAATAAACATTTTAAGACATCGACTGGTGTGTAAGCAGATTTCTTTAACACTTCTGGTGCATTGATAAGGAGCCAGGGAGCAGTGCTGGACCGGACTCCTCATGACAACCACAGTCATCTATGGTAAGAGGGAGCATTCTCCTGGGAAACTTTGGTGGAGGACGGCCTCGTGTCCAACTCACAAGCAATCTGACAGCACTAGTGCACTTACAAATTTAGAAACTATTAAGTCTAATTGTGTTTATTGACTGTATAAATTCTAAACCAGTCAAAATGCTGAGATTGCAGTGAAGGTGTGTGATAACATTATAAACTATTTTGGGTAGGTACGTGCGAGTCCAGGGATATTAGGAGTTATATGTGTGCGTGCATTCCACAGGTTTAGAGGAGGGAGCCCTAGAAAGGGGCAGATAAGTGCAAAGAAGGGTGAAGGGGCACCCTGACCCCTTAGCAAAAACCCTAGATGATGAATCAGTAAATGAAAGCGATGCTCTGATCTAGCCATTCCAGAACTTTTGTGAACCCCACAAGGCCACGACCGAAGATTTCAGTCTAAAGGTGTGAGATAATCTTTCTACCTGTGTTCACAAGAACAGATGGGAAAGAGCTGTTGGACCCACCCTTTTTTCTCTTACCCTTCTATTCCACCTCCTCCACAGGATGAACTGTGGCACAAGCCCAGCAGATCCCTAACTGCACCTCTGGCTGTGAATGAGAGTGGAATAAGGAAATGGGAGGCAGAGAAATCTAACATTGAAAAAGTCCCAGCAAATGGGACTACCAGCAATATGGTAAAAGCATATGCAAGTATATTAATGACTGGATCAAGTGTAATAGTGATGAGGATAAAAGTATTTCCTAGAACAAGGTAGAATTGAAATTGAGGACTTGAATAATCTTATGAAACTATTGAAGGTTATATACCTAGTCCACAACAATGGGAAGACTTGCTAAATTGGTGCGAAGAAGCAATGAAGTGTAGACTGGGTTCTCAGGTGTGGGGATTGAAAGACAACAATGAGAAATTCATATACATTATTAATCACTTTATAGACAGAATCAGGCTTAGGGTGCCTCTACAACACTTTTCATTTCATGTTTACCCAAATTGGTAATCAGAACTTAGAAGTGGTAGAGGTTAAATTCTCCATGCTAGCAGGAGATGCTGTGGTACACCACAAGGTGTGCCTGGCACTGGAGCAGCTCTAGCCAATGGGTCTCTGAAGGTGGGACACAGGCAAATCTTGCACAGGCAAGTGTGGCAGCGGTAGCAAGCAATGACATGACTAGTGCAGGAGTGAGACGTGAGGCTGACATGACCACATTGCAATTGCCATTTCAAAGGTGGTCTTGCTACATGCCCCACTGTTCCGAAGCAATGCATTGGTGGGCTGGACTGGCAGTCCGACCATCATCCTATAGAATCTTAGACAGACCGCTGGGAAAAAGGAGTGGGAGGCTAAGAGAACACCTCATCAGGAACAATACCCCTCTTTGAGTAATGAGAATGACAATGGCAAACCAAGGGTATTGGCCAAGTCCAACCTAATGGCCTTCTTCCCTTACAAGAGTACCCACCCCGAAGAAGGTCACTCTATAAGTTCCCTGGTTTTCACCTGACAAAGCAAACATCAAACTCTAGTTCCTTATTAGTATGTGTTAGCATTTACTGGTTTAACATGTATAAAATGCCCAGGATGAGGTTCTGGTTTGTGAGGGGGAGTGGAGTTGGAGGTGACCTGAGCTGATGGGGCATTATATTTGTTAAGCTGCTCCTGTTATTGCAATAAGTTTCTTCTTCTGAATTATGATTTGTGGACCTATGTTTCTACATAATTTGGTGATGAGCTGGCTAAATACAGGAGTTGTTGCCTGGACTGACTAAGGCAAGGATTTTCATTGTGCTGAGATTGCGAGTTCAGTGGTGTGGCGACTGGACTAGAAACCATCAAGTAACCTGCTTTTCAATGTCACTTGGTGATATCTTGGTGATTACTGCTTATTTATGTACCGCAGAGCATTTTTCTACATTTCTACATTTTACTGCGGTTACCTGTTTCATGAGCATTCCCAATGGCACTCTGAAATACACGCTCACGGTGACCACACAAGCACTATGTGCGGAGCAAGTCGCAGGGGTCAGATTCACCCTGCTAAGGTTGCATGCCTAGTCTATTGTTTCTGGCGTGTAGTGCCCTTCTGTCACATTAAAGGCAGCTGCATTTATCTCATGGGCAGTGGTCCTGATGTTAAAGGTTGCACTTCTACTTCATGGGCAGCAGTCTTTTTAGTGCCAGTCCACTCCTTCCTCAAAACATTGAAGAAGAGAGAAATTTCGGATCACGTCACATCTTTTTGCACCTTTACATCTCTATAGGCCACCTGATTTAGACCATCTGCTTTGAGTGAGTGTAACCTCCTGGTAGACATTAGCAAAACAAGTACACAGAACACTCTTCAGTACATTCTCTTTACCACAGTGATTTGCAAGTCATTGATTTAGGTTTTTTTTGTGGTAAAGTGATAAGTCAGATTCTACTTACCAGCAACTTTCAGCGATTTGCATTGATACAAGTATTTATATTTCACAACATGGTCAATATTGCCATGCCACCTTCTTTCCTACAAATTCCAGATGAATATCCAGCGGAATGGGAACTTGGAAACCAGTATTTTTGGCCTATGTTGAAGTTCAAGTGTGTGAAGATTGTTCGGCACAGAGTACAAAAACGCACCTCCTTTGGAGAATGTTGGCTATTTGGATGTAACCAACCAAGCAGTAAAGAAAATAAGTTTAATATTTGGACAAATATTAATACAGTAATGAAAAGATTCAAATTGTATTCACTTGCACAAAAAGATGAATCTATTGAGGATTATGTTTCCACGCTACGAACTTTGGCTGGGTTTTATGTATTGAGTTAATCACTTGTGACTAGATGTTGATGGACCAAATAATGATGAAAAATAAAAGCAAACAAATTCAAAAGAGACTATGGGTGGACACAGAAATCTCATTGAGTGCTGTTGTTAGTATTGCTAAAGGGATTGATCGATCAGAGAAATCTGTGAATGAAATTGGAGGTCAAAACATGAAACGTACAGAACCTGGTACCGATGTTTGTGTGGTAAAAAATACTTCACATGTAAAAAGAAAGAATTTAAAAGCAAGAATTTTGAAAGGAAAAGTAGTCCAATTTGGTTTAGGTGTGGTAGTGTGTACCATGTTTGTAATTTCAAAGGCTGCCCGATTATTGATAATGTATGTGTTGATTGTAAAAAAGGACGCTTTTGAAGTGTATGTAAGACCAGCACAAGTAACAAAATTAATTGCGTCATATCTGAGGAATAGGCTGACGCTGACATGAATTCTAATGCTATTCTGTGGGTGAAGGACAAGCATTGAAAGGAGTTTCTCAAATGTTTATTTACACTACATGGTAAACAAATATCAATGATGGTAAATTCCTTCACTTGGTACAGCACCATTGGTATAGATTTATGTCAGGAGTTGTAGGTTGCTAAATAAATCACAACCACCAGATTTCGAAAGGGGCTGTTACATTGGTCACAAAATTGACCTATTAGGATACATCTGGGAAAACTTGGAGTTTGAAAGAAGGAGGACACGAGGTAAGATGTATATTGCAGTGAAGGGTGATGCTATTTTAGGTTGGCCCCATCAGCAAGAGATGGGCATTCGGTTAGACCCTAGTGCTTCACTTCCAGTGTATGTGATGTTAGAGCAACATGAGAGTGACTTTGTATCTAAACTTCAAAGGATTTTTCCTAAATCATTCCTTGAAGAGTTGGGAGATACGAGGGGTTCAAACACAGAATTACTTTGAGACAGGGTGCCATCCCTGTCAGGCATAAAGTGAGAACTGTATCATTAGTTTATAGAGGGAAATCGAAGTTATGATAAATGAATTATTTGAAAAGAACATCATAGAACCAAACTGAATCTTTTCCGTGGGTACCCTCTGTTGTTGTTTCATTGAAGAGTTAGGGAGAGCTGCGTTTATGTGTAGATTTGCACAGTTTAAATAATGAGATTTGGCTAGAAATCCTTTGCCGAATCTTCATGAAATTGTTTCAACTCTTGATGGAGCAACTGTGTTTTCCACAGTTAATCTTCTAAGTGCATACCATCAGGTTGAATTACATAAGGAATCCAAACACTTGAAGGCTTTTGTAACTCCGAAAGGGATGTTTCAATTTTTAAGGATGCTATTTGGCTTAGCAAGGATTTGTGTCAGTGTTTCAGCATCTGATGAAACCTACCCTTGGTGGAATCGCTGGCGCAGTGGCTTTCCAACATGACATTCTAGTCTTTAGGAAGAACCACGAGGAACATAATAAAATTTGAAAAACAGTGTTGAAAGAGTTACAGTGTAAAGGTTTGACATTAAGACCTTCAAAATTCAATTGTAGGTGTGAAACGGTTGAATATCTGTAAAATGTAATTTCTAGAAATGGAATAAAACCTAAACAAAACCATGTAAAGGTCATTTTGGAAGTCCAAGCACTCTTTACCAAGGACCAATTGATGTAATTCCTTGGACTGACTTCATTTTATGTTATTTGTGCAGGGCTATGCAACCAAAGTTAATCCTCTAAGACAGCTACTTAAACATTTGTGTGGGAAATTAGTCAACAAAATGCTTTTGATGTTCTAAAAAAATGAAATGGTACAAGCACCTTTCCTAAAATCTTACATAGTTGGTAAAGAGTGCATGGTAGTGGTGGATGCAAGTAATGTTGGGTTAGATGCAGTATTGATGCAAAGAGATAAAGGTAAAGAATGGGTTGTGTCATATGCTTCTAGGACTCTAAGTAATTCTCAGGGGAACTATGCCATTACCAAAACAGAGTTGTTAGCTTGTACATGAGCAACTCACCATTTTTCTTTTGAATTTCTTTGGGGTACAAAATTTGTTTTAAGAACAAAACATAAACCCCTGGTCAATATATTATCTGCTGAGGGAGGTCGGTCCCTTACAGCATACTTAGCTTGATTAGCAGCTAAGCTCTAAGAGTAGCAATGTGTTGTTGAATATGTGCCAGGGAGCGTAAATGTACATGCTGATTGCATGTCCCAATTCCCGTTCAAAAGTGATGATGCGATGGTGGAGTAGACTGAATGTGATGTAGCTTGTACCGTGGAAGACACAAGTGAATAAAATTGGAAAGGTGAACCTTAGCTATTTCAAAGGAAATGTGGGAAAAGTCAGTTTAATGTGATGAAGAGATAAATCTCATCATAAAAACTTTATTCGACTTAGAAGTCATAAAAGCACACAGCACAATACAGAATCTCATATGGAATACAAATGCTACATCAATAAAAATAAAAAGCCCTTGCCCAACTGTCAGAAGGCAACAACTATCCATAACGCTTCCTAATGGAAAGTGCCCCTTTTTAAAACCTACACCAGTTTGACAACTTTTAGGGGAGTCAAGGGATAAAAAAATCCTAAAACCGTCTTGGTGTGAGGTAAAACTACACAACCTAAAACGAGGGAGTAAAAAAGTTGATCTTAAGGTTTTGTAAAGCACACAGAAAAGTAAAAAGTGCCACTAGAAAGTAAATGGTACCCAGACGGAGCCTAGTTAGATAAAATCTGTGATGGAGATTTAATTTAAAAAGTAGATAAAATTGCATCTCTTGACTAGGAGGGACATCATCGGAGGGACATGGTTACTCTGGAGAATTCGCTGAGGGAGTTGTCGCCGACGGCTAAACTGTGTCCTATCAAGATATGCTGTCTTTATTTGGACTCTGGCTGGGGGAGCAATATGGCATGGGTCATCAAAAATCCCCTTAAGACCCAGGTCTCTAAGGGTACGCGTTACGTATCCCAGCCAGGGAATATTTTCAGCGTTATCCAAGGTCAGGCAGTCCTGTAGAATGTGTTTTGAAAATTCTAGCTCCGGTGTACCTCACTTGCAAACCTCCTAGGGATGGACTTACTGTGTAAATTGAAATGTTCTGTGTATTGTATAAATCATGATGTCCATTCGAAAGTGCCCCAAATTAACAAAATGCTTTTTTGGCAGTCCTGTATGAATATGATAACACTTGTGATACTATGATGTCAAACCCTCATGTTAATGCATGTCCGATGTGCTTGATGAGATACCTTCATCCCTGTTGTCTAAATTGCTAATGATGTATGGACAGGTTCTCAGTACTGATCCTGTAAAGATCAAAGTAAACTCCATGAAAAATCTCCCCTGTATTTCTCAATACTCTTTACATCTCAAGGTGGCAGCCGTGAAACCCACAGTCATTGCTGCTCTGTTGAGAGAAGAATTTGGACACCTATTGTAAGTGAATGTAACACTTCTATTCTACTGATCAAAAAGTCTGCTAAAGACATTGATATTTTTGTACTTGATTCATGTACCCTAAATGTTGTTATATTGACAAGTCTTCCTGGTGTAGCTAATCCTGCCATTATTCTGTCATGTATACCATCAAATGCCACCTCGTTTACTGTAAAAGGTCTGTGTTCTGCTTTCTTTTCTATCTGACTACATCAAGAAAGTCAATATCTTTTTGATTCACATTCTCTGGAGCCAAATCTTGTGGTTCTGACTACACCAGAGGTACACATAATCTCCTATTTTATAACAAACCCTTAAAAAATGATCTTGACACCCTTTGCTTCCTGGATGAATCCACACTATGTAACAAGTTATTGGCTTCTTCTGGCTCATTAAACCAATGGAAAGTTGGCTCCTTGTATCACTGAATTAGCTAAAAAGTGGCATAAGGCATATAAAGAAAAGTTAAAAGTTTGCCTGCCTCATGTTTAATGTTTAGGACATGATAACTCAGTGGGATGAAGGACATCTGACTGCAGACAAAATTGAAGCTATCCGTAAGTTTACAGGACATGTTACTGTCTCTCAGGTATGCACTCTTTTGGGGATGACTTACTACTGCTGACAGTGGGCTTTTGCTTTTGAATTACCCCACTATTGTCAAGCCATTGGTAGATTTTGTGTGGAAAGACACCCCTGAACCTTTGCTTTGGTCCAAGAAGTCAGAACAAGGATTTAGGTCTCTGAAAAGAGTGTTGACATCTGCATCTTAATTTGTTTTCACTGATTATCAAGCCTTTCATGTTGTACTGCCACAAGAGAGGTGTTTTTTGTCATGTATGATGTTACTGAAAGTTGTTCTTTGCTTAATATTTATTCCTCTCAGGTTGCAGGATTAATTTCTGTCACATGTACATGCATTTTGGCTACCTGTAAATCTGTTACAATATTCAATGATTCAAAGAATGCTTTCAGAGTCACTCATGAGTTTAGGCTGCTCTGAATGCAGAGTGGATTCTTAACTTCTACTGGAGTCCTCATTAAATGGTTTCTAGGTATAGGGTTATTTGATACTTTTCAGTCGCCATATAAAATAGCTAATGTAAACTCTGCTGCTCATTAGTCATTAGAAGGGGCCTGTCACTAACTGCATTTTGTAGTACGTTTAGTAGTACAACAATAGTAAATTTCATAGTATTACAATAGTACTGCTGAGCTACTATAAAATGCTACTCACATACACTTGTGTGGACCTCTGCCTCTCCTATTATTTATGTGTGGAGATCTCCGCCCCAACTGCGGAGAGCTCCACACATGTTAGCATACATTTTAGTAGTGAATGTGGAAGGGACAGAGGGAAGTATAAAAATGGGATATACTTACTATTATAGGGAAGAGGTTAAAGGAGGAGTAAGAAGCAGATAAGAGAGGGTTAGGAAGGGGTTTATGGAGGGACTTGTACCCACCTACAAAAGAGTAAGCCCCTTCCCTTTCACAATCTTCCCTTCTATAGTTACTGTACCCAAAAAGGCCCCAAAACAGTCATAAGTGTACTACACATCAGAGCTGGAGTAGGCGTGGTCACTCATAAGTACTGCAACACCCTCCCATAGAAAATAATGGAGGTACGGACTTAAAATAAAAGACCATATGAGGTAATGTTAAAAATGTTTAATTATTTACACAGTTAAAAAATATTATTGCAGAAGTAATGTAACAACCTTAATATTTATTAAAAATAGTTAAATGTTTGTTAAATAATTATATATATTACTTAAATAATTTTAAATACGTAAGAACATACTATTTTTTCTACTTTAGATGGGTTTGTAAATTAAACTTTAGAAAAAGAATGTAATTTTAGTTGTAATATATTCAAAATATTTACATTTTTAAATTTGAAATGTTATAAATCCTGTTATTACATTATTCTACATTTAAAATAAATATACAAAATTAATATTAATATTTAGCTTAAAATATTTTATCTATTTTTGTTTAATAAACTTGTAAACTTTCCCTATTCTTTACCATTTAGAGATCTCCGCCCCAATAGCGCGGGCCTCTGCCAAGTGTGCCGAATGTCGAATACGGTCATAAAATCATTACTAGTAGCAACTCTACAGAAAAATTTGACATTTTTACTGACTCCACCCCTTATTTCAGGTGTAGGGTACATGTAAGTCTACACTTTGAAGTAACTTTACACTTGTAAATGGTGAATAGCTAAAAGTAGTAAAGTTACTCAGCAGTGTTCAACGTACCCATATAGATGTTTTCACGTGTAAGTTCATCTTTGTGAATAGGCCCCAAAGTAGCCAAAGAAATTACCCTCACTGATAAGCTGCTAAAAGGACTTACATTATATCTGAATTACTTGATTACTTTGTATGTATTCCAATGTACCAAATCGTGTATGCCATCATTGAACAATCTTGTTGAATTATAAGAATGTGTGCCTTATGTTTTATAGAGTGCTTGCTTAAGGCAGGATTGTAAAAAGATCTCAGAGGGAGTGTGAAGGGACCCAAAAGGAGGAGTGGTTCCCCCTAAATTGCTGCTTCATAGTCTTGCCAGACAATACCATGGCAGTGGCTGCCTAAGCAAAAACTTTGGGGCATATTTACACATATTTTCATACAACACAGAGCAGAAAGCAAAGAAGCTGCACTGCATTGCCTGAAAATGGAGAGAGCAGAAATGTGCCTAAGATTGGGCTAATTTCTGCTCTCTTCTAGCACTAGCGCACAGTATGCTGCCTAGCACCAACGCAGGCACCCATACGCTATGCAGAAGGGGTGCCTGTGTTACGGGCAGGATTGTTTTTGTGCAGAAAGGCATATCATCCTTCACAAAAACAATCTAAAGAGGCATTTTCCTCTTTCTGTGTGTGATGCAGAACACATCATGCATAGAAAGAGGAAATAATGAGGAGAAAGAAAGATTTTTCCTCTTGTTATGTCATCTTCTGTCAGATGTGCTGATTTGAATGAACACAGCGGGACCGCATCTGGTCCCCATCAAGCTGCACAGCCATGTCTGTCACAAATGAATCCAATTTCCTGTTTAACTCTTCAATTATTCAACATTTTTCCTAAATAACTTTTCACCAATTTTTTCTCTTTTCTTCAATTTATTTTACTCATTTTTGTAGTTGTGCATGGTTGTTCAAAAACACAGAAGAATTAGATGTTTCCGTATGTCACGATTTTATTTAAAATCACCCAATGCATTTCGGGATAAACCCTTCGTCAGGGCATCTAGAATACAAACAAATTAATAAACAACCATCAACTCGGTTATGTTGATTCTGTTATAATAAGTAAGCTGCCAAAATCCTTTGCTGAGACTGAAAAACATTGCAGAATTATGTTTCAACTAATGTTCACTAAAAACACTCGTTTACATCAACCACAGCCCATGTTCAGCACCCCTTCCTTCCAAGCCATGACATGTCTACAAAGAACAAATCCGATAGTCCTAAAGTACTTATAACCGCATGTTCACCCACGGAACCATGATTTAAATGCTGACACAACGATAATATCAACGAACTTACCGTGACATATTTTCTATTTTTAAATGAACAGGCATTACTCGTTTTCCACTGAGTTCTATAACGCTATTCAATGCCGATCCGATTTCCATAGTGCTTCCCGCACCTTTATCCTGCTCAGTGGTGGCTGCCTCAACTGTTACGAGCCTGCTCTCACACTTATCACCCACACCTCCCTCCAGGTGATGTATCACGTGTTGCTCATACACGCCCTGAACTCAACGGCCTTCAAAGTTACTCGCTGACTATAAATCCCGCTTTTTTACCGAAACCACTACATCTCCCACAATACCTTGTAACTAGTTTTACAAAATCTTACATTTCCCAAGTGCCATGGCTATACGTTCCCATTACTCATGTAAAAAAACCATATGCTGAAACTTTAGACGGATCAAACGAACGAAAGAATAAACATATCAGCAATGCTTCCATCTCGCCACCACAGATGTACATTAATGGAGTTTTCCGTCTAAAATCGGCGAGATTGCACCCAAGTTTAAAATGGAGTGGTAATACAGTGATGAACATTGGGATAAAATTTGATCATGAAAAATATGGACTACACAGGAGTCATGTTTCCTGAGCACATATGACCATCTTCAGTACCAAACATCATGTGTAACAGTTTGGTTTGTCTATACGTAATTTCTTATGTGGATAAGGTCTGCCTTTGGAAGCATTGCTGATATGTTTATTCTTTCGTTCGTTTGATCCGTCTAAAGTTTCAGCATATGGTTTTTTTACTTGAGTAATGGGAACGTATAGCCATGGCACTTGGGAAATGTAAGATTTTGTAAAACTAGTTACAAGGTATTGTGGGAGATGTAGTGGTTTCGGTAAAAAAGCAGGATTTATAGTCAGCGAGTAACTTTGAAGGCCGTTGAGTTCAGGGCGTGTATGAGCAACACGTGATACATCACCTGGAGGGAGGTGTGGGTGATAAGTGTGAGAGCAGGCTCGTAACAGTTGAGGCAGCCACCACTGAGCAGGATAAAGGTGCGGGAAGCACTATGGAAATCGGATCGGCATTGAATAGCGTTATAGAACTCAGTGGAAAACGCGTAATGCCTGTTCATTTAAAAATAGAAAATATGTCACGGTAAGTTCGTTGATATTATCGTTGTGTCAGCATTTAAATCATGGTTCCGTGGGTGAACATGCGGTTATAAGTACTTTAGGACTATGGGATTTGTTCTTTGTAGACATGTCATGCTTGGAAGGAAGGGGTGCTGAACATGGGCTGTGGTTGATGTAAACGAGTGTTTTTAGTGAACATTAGTTGAAACATAATTCTGCAATGTTTTTCAGTCTCAGCAAAGGATGTTGGCAGCTTATTTATTATAACAGAATCAACATAACCGAGTTGATGGTTGTTTATTAATTTGTTTGTATTCTAGATGCCCCTGACGAAGGGTTTATCCCGAAATGCATTGGGTGATTTTAAATAAAATCGTGACATACGGAAACATCTAATTCTCTTGTGTTTTTGAACAACCATGCAGAACTACAAGAATGAGTAAAATAAATTGAAGAAAAGAGAAAAAATTGGTGAAAAGTTATTTAGGAAAAATGTTGAATAATTGAAGAGTTAAACAGGAAATTCGATTTATTGGATTCATTTGTGACAGACATGGCTGTGCAGCTTGATGGGGACCAGATGCGGTCCCGCTGTGTTCATTCTACATTGCAGCGCAATTGGGCGGAGCGCAAAGCAAGCGTGCACGCCAATAGAAGTTTGAAACAATGGAGAGGATTAAACATGGAGTATAAACTTTGAATACAGAGGTGAGCATCTCGCCACCACAGATGTACATAGATGTGCTGATTTGACACTATCCAAGGTTTACAAACCTTTGTAAATCTGGAATTGTATCAAATTCATGGGTGAATGCGCAAGAACGTCCATTTTCCTCCAGTGGAATGCCTACCATCTCAAAATGTAGCGTAATGCAGCACAAGTTGCTGCGTTGCATTACATTTACAAAGCCACTCATGGTGGCGCAAATTGTCCCTTACGTGACTTTGTAAATCTTACTGACGCCTTTGCATTTTCTTTGCGTCGTCTTGTGCGACACAAGGAAAATGCACAGGCTTAGTAGACCTGGGTATGTATGACGAGTGCCGTGGCTACTTACTGGTTTGCCCTCTTCTTTTTTACCATTGCCCAACAGCATTGCCAAGTCAGTGCAATCTCTCAGCCCAAAACATTGGGAAGATTATCAAAACCACCTCCTGCTCTCCGCCCACTTACATTCGGCCCCTTTATTCACATTCAAATTGACTCCATTCAAGTTCCTTTCTATTGTCCTTATGTTTATGTTCTGGTTCTAGTATGCATGTTTAGATTGAAGCCTGTACACTTGCCCGAGCTGATGCAATTACTGTAGCAAAAAAGCTACTTAGAGATTTAATACCGAGATTCGGAATCTTTCTTCAGATAGGGAGCATCAAAGGTGCCCATTTTGTGTCATCTGTAGTTCAAGGACTGTGAAAGGCTTTAAGAATCAAACAACATTTCCATTGCGCTTATCACCTTGAATCTTCTGGGAAAGTAGAAAGGTTCAATTACACCCTGACAAACGAAATAGCTAAGATCTGTAGTAAAACAGGGTTAAAGTGGCCCAATTCCTTACCCTTGGTTGTCTGGTCAATCCAAGCCAATCCTAGCCACAAAAGATCAAATTAAGTCTATGTGAGATATTGATAAGGGAACCAAGGATTCTTCCTTCCACCCCTTCTTTGTCTCCAGCTTTACATGAGCCTCAACTAAATGATGATTTGATTCTGCAGTATCGCAAACAATTGATTCTCTGTGTCAAAAGCTTCCAATGTCAGGTACAATTGACACTGTCGACGTGCCTGATCAAAGGTTGCCTGTAAGCTAATGACTGGGTCCATATCCGAATCCATCAGAAGAAGTCAATGTTACAACCCCATTTGCGACTCCTGTATCACGCCCTGCTCACCACAAACACCTCTGTGAAGTGCCAAGGACTGCCTGTCTAAATTCATGAATTGGCAATTTAATGACTGGCCTGGATCATGTTGACCCATTTATGTTGTGCCAGCTATCAAACACTCTACCACAAGCCCCCTCCTCTGCTTAAACGACAATCCCAACATCTTTTGCAAACTGGCCATGAGGCTAGTCTGTCATTTTCTGACGTTGTCCTAGGGTTACTCTCTAGCCAGATGGATGCTCAATGAACAGTGTTAATACAATATAGAAATGTTCTTGATTTTGTCCTGGTAGCCAATGGTGAGGTGTGTGCAACTGTAGGGACAAATTGTTAATTGTTTATCCCAAATATCTCCTTAGAGATGAACAGACTGACCGCTTTTGAGAAAGTGTCAGGGGATTACACACTTCGATGATGAAAAGTATGTATTTATAATTCATATTGTACGACTTCTGATCATTGTAAGGTTGCATTGCATTTATCTCAAGTACAACGGTATTGCCCCAACTTAACCATTAGAACGTTTAAAGATGACAATAATTGTGGAGACTAGAAATCTTTCTAAGGTCCTTTAGAAGGTTATGAAATGACATGCCGCATGAAGTTAATAGAATTGCATTAAGTAAAATAGTGTAAGAGGCAGCGATTCTGAATGAAAATGTATAGCCTTATTCATGTAACTGGAACCACCGCAGCCGTATCTCCCTGCCCTTGATAATATTTCATAACGGAAATGCCCCTCTATGATGTTTTCATCCCCTTTTTGACATCTTGGCGCCAGAGAAAGTGTTGAAGTCTTTGAAGTATAAAACTGGACTCAACACTACCACTGGCTCCTTTGTTTTAATGGACTGAATGAAGAATTAGCACGGAAATGGGCTTTGATTACTCTACCTGGATGTGAACTATTAAAAACTTTAGGGTGTTTTAAGATATTTGGAGCGCTCCCCTCGTTATTTTGTATTTTTTTCAAGAATATCATCTTTTTGTCTGATCAAGCTTGATCAGCCAAAAAGATTATATTCTTGAAAAACAGGAGCTCGTGGTGTTCAGTCCAGTTTTATTCTTCAAACAAAGAAACTGAGCCAATCCGGATTATATTCTTGCTACATTTGCAGTCATCTCTTCCCTTCTCATGATCACAGAATCCAGCACCAGTATACTCCTTTTGTTTTGAGCCTCAATAAAACCTATATTCAAAACTATACATTTGTGCCTTGTCTTTGTTTAGTGTGCATGCTTATTTTTAAAGTTCAGGAGACCCTTTGGCTAAATCTGTGACTCACAGGTATTGATTTCCTTTTTTTTTTTAATAAACATTTTAGGACTTCAATTAACGTGTATGCAGATTTTCTTTAACAACTCTCTGCTCACTTATGATCCAGCGATCAGGGATCGATAATTTTCATATTACATAGGCCCATTTACACTACCCAACTAATCCCTTCTCGCTGGGGTTCAGTGTTATGCAAGTTTACTCCTAATTTACTAAATACACCTTAGAACCTGCATTTTTCGCCTAACAACTAAATGTGTCGATGAACCTAAAGTTGAGTAGTTGATGATAATAATATGTACTTATCTATGCATCTACGCTACTTAAATAATAACAGACTCAATGTGTAGTTTTATGTTTATCGAAAAATAATGTGAGATAAATGCTCATTAAGTACAGTTACATGAACACAAATCATGGATTATCACAGAGAGAAAACATTAGCAATGTATAAATTCAAACTCATGTCAAATAAACAATGCATTGAAGGTGTGGATAGGCGAAGAGAGAAAAGTTTCAGAGACAAATACATTTGCAAATGAATATGCAAATACAATAGATTATCTATCCTAACCCAAGTAAGAATCAGGAAAACTACCCCACTGGCCAGTTAGGGCAGTAAGGCCACTCAAGTAGAGATGAATGACAAAGATTAAGTCAGGAGTCAGGAAACAGGTAGGTCTCTATCTGGAAACAGCAAACCGACGACAGCGACAATCTACCGCTAACTAAACACCAGCCGACCTTCCCCAAACCACACCCCCCAGGGACCTTCAGTTATACCCTAAAACCTAAATGTCCAACCCACATTTGTTTCTCTTTCAACAGAACTCTGTCCCTCATTGGCTAATAATGGGGGTGTTCTATCACACCACTCTCAGCATGTTCATGATTTTCACTAACTTATTGTTTAGTTTTTCTAAAATGACATCAGATCCTTTTCAAGAAACATTTTTTGAACACATTCATATTACATATTCATAATGTTGCAAGTCTCTACGCCTCCATTGTTCGCCTCTGCCATCTCACGAGGAAGTTGTACTCTTCTATATTTTTTTTTTTATCAGCATCCTCCTTCCACAACCTTGGCAGACAGTCAATGCATCTCAAAGGACACTCTTCATGCTCTTGCGTTCTCTCATCATTCAAAGCTCTTTTAAAATTATTTTCTTTTCTTTTAGCGAGAATTAACCCAAAACTGGCATGCAGGAAAGTAGTCCCATAATTGTATTTCTACAAGAACAAAACACAAACATTTATTATTTTCACGAAATATATTTTCATTTTGCGCACCATCCCAGCATTTGCACTAACCCATGCAAAAACCTGTGTTATTCCTGGCAGAATATTACTAACGTGCACAAAAGCAGCATTAGTTTTATTATTGAAGCAATTTTCTTTGCGGCCTAGTCTTATGCATTAGTACACGCATTAGTTTACGCATGCGCATAAGCATTACCCCATGTTTTAGCACTTATTAATAAAAATCTTCACCGCACACTGTTAATATATGTTACTGAGGGTTTCAATCCGAGCAGGTTTTATTTACGCAAACCCTGCTCCATCAATCCCCCCTTTTATGGCATTTTGAGCCATCATCAAAATACCCATCACAAACAAGTTGCCACTTATTTAAAATACTGTACTTCTTTCTCGTTTTATTCTTCCATCTAAGTCTTTCATAATCTCATAGTAATTTTCTCCCATATCCTCTAATTCTATCTCTTCTCTTTTTCTTTTCCTAGCTCTTCGTTTAAGTTCTGATGTCTCTTTCTTTCTACACTTGCATTTGCAACATTTGTAAATCATAATTATCATTAATATCACTACAACTACTGAAGTAATCAGTATTAATATTTTTCCTAATAAGCTACTCCCAAAAGTAGAAAACCAATTTCCCACCGAGGAAAAACTCTTACTAAGTTTCTTCCATGCACCGTCAACTTTCAGTTCAGTTAAAACTTCATGAAGTTCTGTAATATTTTTAATATACCCCTCAACATTTTTACTTATTGTCAGGAATATAAGTACAGCATTGTTGTATTTTCAACATGCTACAGACTCCACCCTCTTTTGCCAGTAATATATCAAGGGCAAGTCTATTTTGCAAAACCATGAATCTAATTGCAATCATTTCATTATCAATCATCAAGAACCCACCAGCAGTATCTGTTGATAAACGATCAACCACTGTAGATAATTTTCAAATTTTATGTGAATTCAGAATAACTCCAACTGAAGGTATCAGTGCTCCAAAAATATCCCCAATTATTTCAGAATAACTCGCTCCTCTTTTAGTACCTGTTAGTCCTTGATTTATTTCATTAACTCTATTATTCTTGTCTACATGATAAACCTTCGGGAATACTATAACTAAATAACAACATCCATACCAACCTGTAGGTAACCTATAATAAGCATTCTTACCACACACATAATAAATTCCTGGGAAAACAGGATCAGTTCCTCCTTTCAGTCCCCAACTTCCTTTTATCAAGAAAGTATGCTCACATTCAATAGAACCAATGAAGTAACTATTTAGTTTAGTCTTTTCTCTAATCACACAAAGCTTTCCTCTATGCTGAAAATCTACAGTCATGGCAGCGTAAGTCTCACCCTTTTTATAATCACCCTCTCTGAAAGCCCATGGAGGTACATGAGACTTTTGCTCAGCAGCTTTCTTTTTGAAATCTCGTCTTCTATCTTCTACTAAATTCATAAATTCAATTTCTTCATGCCGTAATTTACAGGTTAGATTGGTTTTATGTGCTTCTATTGTATCTATTTGTTTGTTACTAATGAAAAAATCTCCCATATAAGCTGCATAAATAGGACCATAAACATCTTTTAAATCTCTTCTAACAGGTTCTGATAAAATTAAATCAAAATTAGAGTAGTAGTACTCCAAACCTTCCCTCTCATAAAACAAGCTTGTTAAGACACTACAAGACACACCATAGGTTAAAGGTAGGTGATGGTAAGTCACCCCTTCTGAGACAGACGATGGTAATTGCATGCACACATAACAATATCTCGCATTCATTGTATTAACATACTCATAGAGCAATTTAGTAAAAACGTTTAACGAAAAATCATTAATCGATTTATCATGATGATAAATACTATCATCTTCTATCTTTTCTATATTAGTATTTATACTTTCTTTAGTAACAGCATCTATTCTCTCACTTCCAACATTATTGGTATTATTTTTGTGATTAGTCACCATTAGAACAGGAACAACAACAATCAATGTTAACCATACCAATGTTAATAGTAAGACACTACATAAGCAAGCATTAATACATCTACGTTTAAAACTATGATTTTGATATCCAGTCTCTGTTGCCTTTTCCATTTTAGATACTATATAAAAAATGGAAAAATCTAAGAAAAACATAAAAATCTTTAAACTTTTTGAAAAAACGTATCCAAAACCATCTAGAGTAGTGTATCCTTACACTTTAGGCCTCTCTTCTTTACACCCTCTTTTTTTTATTTTATTTTTTTAATATATAGCTTCTTCTTTTTCAAAACTTTTGAACTTTCAAAATATTCTTCATTGAAATTCTTGCACCTTTATTCTTACAGTTCTTTTTAGTGGTTTCAGTTTGCTTTGATCACTCTGATCAGTACCAGCTTCTTCTTCTCTCTGATCTGTGTTTTCAATTTCTTCCAACACCACATATGTCCATTCTGGAGCTGTGTATTTCTTACTTGGAATTCTTCTTCTTGTTTTTCGTACTGATTCTTCTTCTGAATCACTTTATCCAGTTTGACTTGATATTTCATTTATTTGATCTGGCCTCTTCTTTTCTAGAGTGTATTTCAGTCTTTTCACTCCCTTTGGCCACTCATCACCTTTTCTTGCTTTCTTAACTTGAACTGCTTCTTCATCTTCGTTGTCAAATTCGCAAGTTCTTTTATTCAGTTCTTTTCTTTGTTGTACTTGCTCTTGATTATTTTCATCAATCACTTTCTCTTTTTCTTTCTCAACAGCAGTCTCCTGAGACCCAGTAGCAGGTGCCCACTTTATTCGACTTGTACTTGGTTCTTCTTCTTTCTCAGCCTTTTTAGAATCTGTAACACTAGATTCTATAGCTTCATGCTCCTCAGCTCCTGGTTCCTTTTTTTTCTTTACCAGTTGCTGCTCTTCTTCCTGTCTGTCAAGTGGACTTGGGACTCTTCTTGTATGACTTGCATGAATCCAGTTTGGCAAGCCACCACACTTCACTGCTGTCGTTGTCACCAAAATGATCTGATATGGTCCGTTCCACCTGGGTTCTGAACACGACTTCCTCACGTGTTTCTTGACAAGAACCCACTCTCCTGGACTCAAATCATGTGCTTGATCCGGCTGTGTTGTGGTTGCAATTTCTCCAACCTGATGAGACACAGAACGCACCAGATCAGCCAATCCTTTGCAATAATCAAGCACTAGATCATCAGTAATATTCATCAGTTTGTTTGCTGGTACATTTGCTTGTCTCATGGCTCTTCCCATCAAAATCTCATGAGGACTCAATCCAGTCTTTTTATCAGGAATGCTTCTAAGACTCATCAATACCAGGGGTAAAGCGTCTGGCCGTTTCAGTGTTGTAGACGCACACACTTTTGACAGTCTGGATTTTATAGTGCTGTTAATTTGCTCGACCACACCTGATGCTTCTGGTCGATAGGCACAATGCAGCTTTTGCTCAATTTGTAATGCTGCGCAAATCATCTGAATTATCTCATTATTGAAGTGTGTTCCCCTATCTGTTTCTAAAGAGACTGGAAATCCAAACCTAGGTATTATCTCTCTCAAAAGTAGTTTAGCAACTGATAGGCTATCATTCCTTTTTGTTGGATAAGCCTCTACCCAACAACCAACACGTATTTTAGTCCATTACAAGAGGGAAGTTCTATGAAGTCAAGTTGTAGTCAGGTAAATGGTCCTGCTGCTTTTCCAATTCGACCCAAACTAACAACTGTTCTTCTACCTGGATTTTGCTGCTGGCACACTACGCATCTCTGGCAAAGACTCTCTGCAATGACCCTAAATTTTGGATTGAACCATGACTGCTTGAAGAGTCTAATCATAGCATCTCTTCCAACATGTATAATTCCATGGTACATTCTTGCCATCCGAGACAGTAGACTATCTGGCATAACTGGTCTTCCATCAACATACACCCATACTTCATCTTCTGCTCTTTTTTCACAACCTGATTTTATCCAAATTTGTTTTTCTTCCTCACTTGCCTCTTCCTGAAGCTGTCTAATTTCTTCCCATGTTTCCAAATTAGAAAACATCAAGTGGCAATTTGTATGTTTTTTCTCCACCCCTCTGTTGATTGATATTGAATTTTGTGCACAGAAACGCGCCACTTGGTCTGCGTATCTGTTTCCTTTTGTCACATAATCATCTCCTGACTTATGTGCTGAACATTTTACCACAGCAATCTTTTTGGGCAATTGTAATGCATTCAATAGATCCTTCACATTTTTACTGTTCCGGATCGGTGATCCTGAAGAAGTCAGAAATCCTTTTTGCATCCACAACTGACCAAAATCATGCACCACCCCAAAACCATATTGACTATCAGTGAATATGGTTACTCTCAGATTTTTGCCAATTATACATGCTCTAGTCAGAGGTATTAGCTCAGAAATTTGAGCAGAATTTATCCCTTTTAGACAAGATGCTTCAAGAACCATAGATACTGTACATACTGCATATGCAACACTCAATGCACCCTTTTCATCTCTCAAGCAAGATCCATCCACGAACATTACACTATCTGACTCTTCCAGGGGAGTATCTTTAATGTCAGGTCTTGGTTTCGTGCACAATTCTGTCACATCCAAACAATCATGATCTGCTTCATCTTTCACCTCTTCACAATTTAAATTTGGCAACAAAGTTGCTTTATTAAGTATTGTACATCTCGTCACTGTCACATTTTCAGCACCCAAAATCACTCTTTCATACCTAGTCAGCCGACTATACGTCATATGCTGAGTCCGAGTCCTTGTTAATAGGATCTCAACAGAGTGTGGTACATATACTTTCACTGGATGTCCCATAACAATTGCTTCGCTTTGCTCAAGACTCACACAAGTAGCAGCTACTGCTTTTAAACAGCCTGGTAACGCTGCTGCCACTGAATCCAAAGTAGCAGAAAAATATGCCACTGGACGACGTGCCATTCCATGTTTTTGTGTTAAGACCGATAATGCACACCCATTCCTTTCACAACAGAACAATGCAAAATCTTTTGTGTAGTCTGGCATTCCCAATGCAGGTGCTCGACAAAGACTATCTCGCAATTCAATAAAAGCTTTCATACTCTCTTCATCCAATTCAATCGGATCAACCACATCTTTGTGAGTCAACCTTTGTAGAGGTTTTGCAATCAGTGAAAACCCACTGATCCACTGTCTGCAGTATCCATCCATTCCCAAAAACATTCAAACTTCTTTTTGAGTTTTTGGAGGACCCATTTGTAAAATCACATTGATTCTTTCTGGCGTTACTTTTCTAACTCCTTTCTCAATTTTGTGTCCCAAATACTGAACTTCTTTTACAAAACTGTAATTTTGCTGGTGACACTTTAAGCCCACCTTCTGCCAAATGATTCAGTAAGGCAATTGTATCTGTCACACAGGCCTCTCTCATTTTTGATGCCACAAGAAGGTCATCAATGTATTGAAATAACACTGAATTTTCTGGCATGATCAATGACTCCAAACATTTTTTCAAAATCTGATTAAAAATTGAAGGACTCTCTGTGTACCCTTGAGGAACTCGGCACCATGCCAAAACACGGTTTCCAAACCGGAATGCAAATAAATATTGGCTATCCGGATGCAAAGGTATCGAGAGAAATGCTTGACACAGATCAATTACTGTGTACCATTCTGCATCACAAGGGATTTGATAAAGAATCACTTCTGGATTTGGCACTATTGGACAACAAGGTATTACAATCTTAATAATTTTGCGTAAATCTTGAACTATTCTATATTTTCCGCTTGGTTTCTTAATCCCCATAATAGGTGAGTTACAAGGACTACTTAGTATTTCTTTTAGAATACCTTGCTCAATCATCTGATCAATTACAGGAATTACTCCTGCTGTTATTTCAGGACTCATCTTGTACTGAGGTGTATTTGGATATATCGCTCCTGGTTTGACTGTAACCTGAATAGGATCCACACCTTTCATCAACCCAATATCTTTTCCTGTAAAATCCCATACATCAGGTCTCACTGCATTTCTCAATTCTGCCGGTAAATCTTCTTCTGTTAGCAATGAATATAAATCATTCACTTCTGTCCCTTGCTTCGCTAGCATCATTTTAAAAGCAACATCCTCATCTGGTGTTTGAAAAGCAATACCATCTGGCGTACAATAGATGGTGCAATTCATCTTACAGAGCAAGTCTCGACCTAAAAGGTTCACCGGACTTGTATCACATACCACAAACCGATGCATGTCTCTGAATCTTCCAATATGGACTTCTATTGGTCTCGTTATTGGAGTCTTAATATATTTATTTGAAACTCCCACAACTTGGATAGTTTCTCCCGAGAGGGGTAGGTTTGGAATTTCTGCTGCTCTCAAAGTAGAACGGGTAGCACCAGTGTCCACTAGGAATGTAATATCATTACCTTCCACTTTTCCATCAACAAAAGGACCTGACTGATCTACCTCTAGAGATGCGCCAAGCACACACTCTTCCTCCCCCCTCAGGCACCGTCATTAAGATGAGTCTGAGTCACTCTCTGGACATTGCAACAAATATTGTGAAACCACTTGCACATTTTGATTCTTACCAACTTGTTCACCTGCGTGAAATCCAGTATTCGCACTGTATCTCTGTAATTGAGCATTCACATTATTTGGCACAGGAGCTTGAGGCACCTGTACTTGTTGTGTTTGTGGTGTAACTACCTGCTGCTGTTGTTGCTGTTGTTGATTCACAACCACTTAATTCTGCATCTGCGAATTGAAATTTTTATTCATTCCATTATTTTTCAATAAATATCTACACGCATTCCTCCAATGTCCAAACTTTCCGCACGCATGACAAGGATATTTCTTTTTCATCTCATCTCTATTCATTTTACCTCTACCTCTACCTCCATTTTGTACTTGACCATTTTGATTTTGTCCTTTCATCTGAAAATCTGTTTGTGAACCATTGTTTCCATCTTTCTGCTCTGCCACTTTCACCTGTGCCCACATCATTTTCTCTTTCAGCTTTTTATGCCTTGAATCGATATCATCACTACAATATTTAGCATATCTCAGAATCTCATCAACTGTTTTACTCTGCCAACAAATCAAATGTTGCTGAATCATATTAGTCATTTCAGGTTTTAATCCAAAAACAAACCTATATACAAAATGTCCCATATCTTTGTCACCTATACTTTCAAAACCACTATATTGCTTGAACACCTGTAACAACCTCTCATAATAGGCATGTACTGATTCTTTGGGTTCCTGGGTTGTCCTGTCAATTTTAACCCAATCCGTTTCTTTTGGAGAGATTCTGAAGGTGCTCCTGTTTTTACATCTCTAGGATATTCTTTTTTAGGCCAATCAACAGTAATTTTACATTCAGTCCATAAGTCAGCTGGAACTACAATCTCAAACAAACCATCTAAATCTTTTAGCAAGACCTTTGAAACTTTTGCAAACCTCTCTACCTGTTTGTACCACTCGACAGGTTTCTCTCTCAACCTGGGAAAATCCTTTGTAAAGGATAATATATCCTGCCTTGTCCAAGGTACGTGAACATATCCACCACCTGGAACTTCTCTCATTGGACATACCATTTCAACCTGTCCTGTTTCTCTTAATGGAAATAAAGACGCATTTTTATTTGCAAGCATTTCTTCCTTCTTTTTCGCCATTCTACCTTTCCATCGATCTAAATCACCCCATTTCTTCAAGGTATTCATCAGTTCTTTTTTTCCAATCTTTTACCAGACGTATTCAAACTCTCCAAATCCTTATCAGTAAAATCCAATCTATACGTTTTTTACAAAACTTTAGACTTTTCTATGTCTACTCCATATTCTTGTGCAGCTTCTGCTAACCTCTCATGTAAATTCCTTGCCCTCCATGTAATATTTTTACACAAAAATAACAACTCTTCATCTCAATACTTACTCATTCTTTCTGGACTTATTGTACCAATAATCATTTCTTCCAGATCCACTCTCAATCTAGCTACATCTATACTCGATTGTGACTTTTTCTTTTCCATTCCTCTTATTCAGTCATCTAATTCCTCTGGCGAAAAACCCCTTGAATTTCCTGATACTGGAGTTGTTCCACTAACATTCTGCACTATTTTTCTCGGATCCATCTGTATACTTCTTTTGGTGTTTCAGTTACATTTTCATTCTCTGCAAGATCAATCAATGAAGTACTCATCTCAACTTGTTCTGATCCACTAACACTCCTGGCATTATTCACCGGAATTGTCAATGCATGTACTCTTGATATATTTTGATTCTCACTATACAATAGAACTATAGGACCAATCGTTACTGGTACCGATAATACTTCTGCATTCAGACTCATCTGACTAATTCTCTGAGTTAACTCTTCTCTCGCCTTATTCAACATATCAATCTCATTCTCCTGCAACACTCGTGTGTGTGTAGCTACCGGAACATGTGTAACCTGTGTAACTTGTGGAGTTTGTGGAGCTTGTGGAACCTGAGGAACCTGTATTTCAATTAGTGGTGCATTTGGAACTGTTTCCCGTGAACTTTCCTGATATGGTGGAGGTCTCTTTAATAATATTTCATCCAACAACTCATCATCAATCTCATCTGAGTCATTATCTATTTCTGAAGTCTCTAAATTATTCTTTTTCTCTTTACTTTTGCCTCCAGTCTGATCCTCAGCAACTATTACTGGATATAATCCATCTGCACTTACATCTCTCCTCCATCTTTTCTTTTGATCATCCCATCTAGCCTCAGAATATCTCGTTATCATATTCCTGTATTTAATTCCGTTCCTGTCTCTCTCCCTTTTATAAGCCTCATGTTCCCATTCCTCAAGCGCTTCATATTGCGTAGGTCTAGGATTTGGTTTTAATGAATTCATTCGTCCTCTCAAGTTCTCCAGATCCTTACATTAAATGTACCATTCTCTGGGAAAGCTAACACTCGATCATCTTCCGTTTAACTCATCCAGTTCTCTAACCATGTACACGTATGATACCCACGTTTCAACATCATAAAAGAAGCAGGGGTTTCACGGAGGAGGTATAGAAAGTCCCTCTCTAGTAACTATCGGCTTGTCTTTCTTAAATAAATCTCTTATTCTTTTTACCATCTTCATTTCAAACACTCTTTTTCTTGCTAAATAAACCCAAACAAACAAGAGAAAACTTCCGTAAATCCTCTTACTCTATTTGCTAAATTCCAACCAATACCAGCACGACTCACACCAACAAACCAATCACAGCTCACTATGTATCCACTACTTCAACCAATGCTAGCTCGGCTCACAGTAACCAACCAATCACGGTTTACTACACGTCCGCTGTCTGACCAATGCCAGTGCGGCTTTTTGTGATGTCAGTATTACTCCTGCTACTGACCCTCCCTTTACAAAATAATACGTCAATGTATTTTCTACGTTTTCTTAACAATTTTTTTGTTAGAAACAACACAAAACAATGCTACTTTGTCTGTTCCACTAATAAAGAGATAGTTTTCATTTACTCAAGAAAGAAATTCTTTCGCTTCCAGTAAAATAACGACCAGCGCCACTCTACTCTCAATCAAGTTAAAGGAGGTCTTGTTACTCCTCTGGGGATACTAGCCAAAGTTTCGGAAGAGGACTTTCCTTTCAGAAAGAGGTCTTGGTACTCCTTTGGGGATGTAAGGCCAAAGTTTCGGAAGCTGACCTTTCACTATTTCACGCAATCTCCTCTCAATCGAATAGTCCCTAAAATAACATCGACAACCTTTCGTGGTTCGATTTCACAACAACAGACAAAGTACTTCTGCAGTGTGATACCTTTCCACACTATTCTTCTGCCACTTTAGGCTAAAATAACATCATCATCATCAACCCAGGATCTTAAGTAACTCCTTACCCATACTTCCAAACAACATAAAACAAAGACACTAACTTTTCATATTAATAATCAATAAATCAATAATCAATAATTATTACCAAACTAATCAATAATTAACCATCCTCTGCTACCAAAAACTGGTCCAGCGATCAGAGATCGATAATTTTCATATTACATAGGCCCATTTACACTACCCAACTAATCCCTTCACGCTGGGTTTCAGTGTGATGCAAGTTTATTCCTAATTTACTAAATACACCTTATGTATAGCCTTATTCATGTAACTGGAACGACCTCAGCCGTATCTCCCTGCCCTTGATAATATTACATAACGGAAATGCCCCTCTATGATGTTTCAAGCCTCTTTTTGACATCTTGGCGCCAGAGAAAGTGTTGAAGTCTTTGAAGTATAAAACTGGACTCAACACTACCACTGGCTCCTTTGTTTTAATGGACTGAATGAAGAACTAGCACGGAAATGGGCTTTGATTACTCTACCTGGATGTGAACTATTAAAAACTTTAGGGTGTTTTAAGATATTTGGAACGCTCCCATCGTTATTTTGTATTTTTTCAAGAATATCATCTTTTTGTCTGATCAAGCTTGATCAGCCAAAAAGATATTCTTGAAAAAACAGGAGCCCGTGGTGTTCAGTCCAGTTTTATTCTTCAAACAAAGAAACTGAGCCAATCCGGATTATATTCTTGCTACATTTGCAGTCATCTCTTCCCTTCTCATGATCACAGAATCCAGCACCAGTATACTCCTTTTGTTTTGAGCCTCAATAAAACCTATATTCAAAACTATATGTTTGTGCCTTGTCTTTGTTTAGTGTGCATGCTTATTTTTAAAGTTCAGGACACCCTTTGTCTGGCTAAATCTGTGACTCACAGGTATTGATTTCCTTTTTTTTAAAATAAACATTTTAGGACTTCAATTAACGTGTATGCAGTTTTCTTTAACAACTCTCTGCTCACTTATGATCCAGGGATCAGGGATCGATAATTTTCATATTACATAGGCCCATTTACACTACCCAACTAATCCCTTCGCGCTGAGGTTCAGTGTGATGCAAGTTTACTCCTAATTTACTAAATACACCTTAGATCCTGCATTTTTTCCTAACAACTAAATGTGTCGATGAACCTAAAGTTGAGTAGTTGATGATAATAATATGTACTTATCTATGCATCTACGCTACTTAAATAATAACAGACTCAATGTGTAGTTTTATGTTGTTTATCGAAAAGTAATGTGAGATAAATGCTCATTAAGTACAGTTACATGAACGCAAATCATGGATTATCACAGAGAGAAAACATTAGCAATGTATAAATTCAAACTCATGTCAAATAAACAATGCAATGAAGGAGTGGATAGGCGAAGAGAGAAAAGTTTCAGAGACAAATACATTTGCAAATGAATATGTAAATACAATAGATTATCTATGCTAACCCAAGTAAGAATCAGGAAAACTATCCCACTGGCCAGTTAGGGCAGTAAGGCCACTCAAGTAGAGATGAATGGCAAAGATTAAGTCAGGAGTCAGGAAACAGGTAGGTCTCTATCTGGAAACAGCAAACCGACGACAGCGACGATCTCCCACTAGCTAAACACCAGCCGACCTTCCCCAAACCACAACCCCCAGGGACCTTCAGTTATACCCTAACACCTAAATGTCCAACCCACATTTGTTTCTCTTTCAACAGAACTCTGCCCCTTATTGGCTAATAATGGGGGTGTTCTATCACACCACTCTCAGCATGTTTATGTTTTTCACTAACTTATTGTTTAGTTTTTCTAAAATGACATCAGATCCTTTTCAAGAAACATTTTTTGAACACATTCATACTACATATTCATAATGTTGCAAGTCTCTACGCCTCCATTGTTCGCCTCTGCCATCTCACAAGGAAGTTGTACTCTTCTATATTTTTTTTTTATCAGCATCCTCCTTCCACAACCTTGGCAGACAGTCAATGCATCTTAAAGGACACTCTTCATGCTCTTGCATTCTCTCCTCATTCAAAGCTCTTTTTAAATTATTTTCTTTTCTTTTAGCGAGAATTAACCCAAAACTGGCATGCAGGAAAGTAGGCCCATATTTGTATATCAACAAGAACAAAACACAAACCTTTATTATTTTCATGAAATGTATTTTCATTTTGCGCACCATCCCAGCATTTGCACTAACCCATGCAAAAACCTGTGTTATTCCTGGCAGAATATTATTAACGTGCACAAAAGCAGCATTAGCTTTATTATTGAAGCAATTTTCTTTGCAGCCTAGTCTCATGCATTAGTACACGCATTAGTTTACACATGCACATAAGCATTTCCCCATGTTTTAGCACTTATTAATAAAAATCTTCACTGCACACTGTTAATATATGTTACTGAGGGTTTCAATCCGAGCAGGTTTTATTTACGCAAAACCCTGCTCCATCAATTATGATCACTACTTTCATTCTCATATATGTAATAATATGTTTACATGCACGTTGAATTGAAACTGGCTTTAAATTAAGCCTCAACAAGAAAAGTGTGGATTTCTGATGTGTGCCATCATGTGAGGAAAGGGCATCAGTAACACAAAGCAATACAACAAATGCCTCACAGTCTGTGGCAGTTTCTGTTACATGCCTAACATGCATTCTCTCCAGATAAGATTGACAGATATGTGGTATATAGCCAGGGCCACTGGAATTTTGCGATTATGCGGCCGCTACGATTTTCACATAATTATAGATTTGCCGCATTTGCTACATAATCCATCATCTGTCGCATAATCTGCATATTTTAACAAAAAAAATGTTGTTTGTAGCTCAAATGGTTAAGAAGTTACTAAAAATGCAGGAACACTTGTTGCAGCACATTGGAAGGCCCTTTGCAAAGCTAGACTAGTCACCGTTCTGTTGCTTATTGCTATATTTGGGTGTTAAACTGCTGCTAATGAGTTGCAATCAATGCCAATACAGTGTTTCCAAGTTTAAAAATGCCAAAATGATGAAGTAATACTAGTGCAAAATGTGGCGCATTATGCCGCATAATTTACTCAACTTTGCCGCATATTTTGGCCCTCTCTCTGGCATAATTTCAGTGGCCCTGGATATAATTTGTCCGTTCTCGTTCTCTCCATTCCAGCAAGTAAGGTGTTATACCAGTGCTCTCGTGGGTGCCGAGTGGGTGATCTACTGGCTAGATCACGAAGGATTCTGATAATGTAACAAGTGTATCCAGGCGTATTTGTAGGCTCCAAAACTAAGACTACCAATTGCGTGTTTTGCTGTGTGCATTTTTTTTTGCAATACCAAAGTTCAGGTGCAATCAAAGTGCCAAGAGATTTTCTTTGTTCACGTCAGAAGTTCTGTGACTTTTTTCAGCAGGCTTGGGAAGTGACCTTTGCATGGATCTGTAGCCTCCATTTAAGTTATTAACTCATTCCAGTTCAGTGCTCGTCTAAGAGCCTCCCTCCAGATTTGCGATAATTGTGCATGGAAGTTGAAAACATAAGTCTTTCTGCTCCATCCTTCCAGTAATATTCTGAGTAGCACTGTGATTCTTCTTGTTGCTATGAGGCCTTCTGTGTTGTTAAAAGTTGATCATTTTAAACTGTTTTTAGTACAGCGCAGTGCTACGCAACATGTCGTTTTTTGCTACATATCGCTATAAAAATATATTGTGTGACCCAGGTAGAGGTTACCTGAGTGTTGTGTCTATTTGATGTTAATCTGTAGTAAAATTCAGTTCCAGAGGTGCCCAGATTAGAGATTGGCTTTACATTTTAGTTTAGAGTAACAATCGTGGTCCAGTACTAAAGTATGCCCAGTTGTAGATTGACAGTGCACGCCTTACATGGACCCTGCACAGTTGCAAACCGGCTTCATGATAATAATTACCATTATGTAATCTCCGTAGACCTCTCCCAATTTGGGGAGACATCCCCAATGCTTGCTCATTAACGAATGTTTTTACCCACCTATCTTTAAAGTAGATTAAATGTTCATGCTGTTTATATAACTAGATCCACTGTGTTATGTGTGTGTATTTTGGATCTTTCTAACCTACTCAAAAAATCGATACATAGATAGACAGACGGACAGACAGGTGCTTTAACTATTGTAAATGTAAAAATACTTAACAAACCTGAAAGTATTATAGAGTAACTAATTTTGCCACTATTGTAGAACTCAGGCAGTATGATTTATTGTAAAACCATGTTGTAAGGATTTTAATGAGGATATATTGACATGCTCTTGAGTAATGAAACAATAACGGACTGTCAGCAACTCAGGGAAATTAGTATAGAAATGTTATTATATTAAAAACAACTAGGTCATGGTATCGAAGCAATTAAGTGAGGAAAAATGTCCCTACAGATAAATTAAGAGAATTGCAGGGTTGGGAGTCCTGAATGTGGTGACTTTCTAGTCCTGATTACATCCATTCTGACCAACACTGTATACATTCCTGCCCTGAAAACTCATGCCACAAGTCCCTCTAAAGGGTCCCCACAAAGAACTTGAATTTTTCTCCCCAGTGTAGTACTTAACTCTGCTGGAGATGGCGGTTCGCCCAGTGTTTACCTCTTCTCGTCAAGAATGACTAGTGCTCCCTATTGCCAGATCATGCCATGCCTGCTGTTTGGTGGCATCTGATCTCAGTTGGGTTGCATTCTTTTTTACCTGCACTCCAGATTTGAGAAGCTGCATACTGGTCATTTAAGGTAAATTCTATGCCCCTCTCATGACCGGACCCCTCACTCCCACGCAAGTGTTCGATGTATACGGTGGTGTGTAATGTGCACATGAAGAGATGTGGTTCATGAGCCTGAGGGTCTCTTGTGTTGGTGGGTTTACCTTGCTTTTTGGGCCTTTCGTGCCCTAGTGATGCTTATTTCTCCCCTCCTATCTAGGTCTGGCCAGTATAGTTCAGATTGTTGTGTGTCTGATTTTGCGTAACAAATGCTACAGTGGCGTAGATGGGTGCTTCAAGTACTCAATCTGCCAGTTTGAGCACACCCAGAAGGTCAGCCTGCAGCCTATGATAAGCTACACTCAAGCAAAGGAAGGCCAAAGGCATGCTCCATTGCTCTCACTTGTGACAAAACAATATATCCTTTGTCCATACAGCATATCCTTTGCTCTTCTCTTTCAAAAGAGCTTCAGCTGAAGCAAGGTCGTCTTAGTAGATGAGGTTCATTTGGAGTCACATTCCCTGCAAGTATTACGGTATGTCGCTTGTTTCAGTTACAATGGGGAACAGTGGCCTGCACATTCGCATTGCCTTATGGTGCCAACTAGGGTGACCGGCAAGTGTTCTATCACCCTTGCACCTACATTTGGACGCTGTGGCCTTCATGCTCTTGCCAACCTGGCTGGGGTGTCCACAAAGTCAAAAGGTTGGGCCGTCCACAAATCCATACTTTTGTGGACATTCACAAACATCTTGTTGGCCTTAAACCCCCGGGGGTTTGTTTTTGGAAAACACGGGGTTTTCTCAGAGAATAATGTCATTGAAGAGTCCACCCTTAATAGAGCAGGCCCTGGGAAGCCATCTTTGCCTGCAGATTCCCAGAGGCCTCAGTTTTCCAGAAGACAGAGCTGTCATTGGCTCTGATATAAGAATGCAACAGTCTCCCACCTGGAACTGAGGCGGGTAAACCACGAGGTGGGCTGATGGGTCATCTGCTGATTTTTGGCAGATGTCCTGACACCTGCAACCTCTAAATGAGGACATGATTCTCTTTCCAGACCGGAAACGGAATTAGTACGTTATCGTGTTGTGTTGAGGGCTAGAGGAAGAGGTTTCTCCATGCTGAAAACTGTTTTCCCAGGGAAGAAAAAAAGTAAATCATTCTTTTAACTTGAAACATATATTGTTCTATAGACACGAAATTAATCTCCTTATTTTTTTCCCCGTGGTAATTTTTATTTTAAGATGTATTATTCCCTTTCAGTATTTGGTATAAGGTGGCTAGAGCTCCATTGAGCAGAAGCACATATTGATAGCAGTATCAAAGGTACTGTACATAGAGCAAGATGGTGTGTGTGGTCCGAGAATAAGTACAGGACAGAAGATGAACTGGGAGAGGGGCACCTCGCAATTAGAACATTAACAAACAGCACAGGGCATTGGATTTGCATTGCGCATATTTCTAATTTGAGGTCCAATGAGGTAAGGTGATCTGGCTTCAATGGCATGATTTCTTTCAGTCAGGTGCCAAAGACGGAGCTAGAACCCAAGTTGCTGCAGAAGAGAATTGTCCTGGACAAATATGCTGCATGTACATCAGTCTGGGATGGAAATGAATCCATCTTGCAAGTTTGCCTGGTGAGTAACGAGGGTCATTCATCATTGCACCATCGCTCCATCCATGGAGCAAACTTCCCCCCAAGATTCCTCAATTACTCAAAGGGGCAACAAAAAAAATAGAGGGCCATATCATGATCCTATTCTAAGCCTGTGCACTGTGCACAGGAAGGCTTCATGAGTCAGTTTTCAACACAATTGCCCGGCCAAGGGTTCATACACTAACTTGGCAACTTACCACAAGAAAGAGGCCCCCTGCAGCAATGGATACACAGGCAGGGAAGCAGGGGAAGAGAACTTACCTTGGATTGGAACACAAGGACCAGAATACATGATTAATCCTATCATTCATCAATCGAGTGATCCAATATATAATATAGGATCTAGGGTCTATGTATAACATGTATTTGAAATAAGTTTGTCCATGTACAGAATAAAGATTCTTATTTTGGCCCGTGTGGTTTCTTTTATAACAATTCTACTTGATTCTATTGAATTTGCGTTGTATATTTATGGGTGACTGATATATGTGATTAGAATGGTGTGTATGTAGTGTTATTGATAGTTTGACTGTGGTGTTGGGGGTTTGAGCCTGGGTCTCTCCAGGGTGTATATACATTGTTATGAATATTGATATTGTGATGTTGGTATTTGAATAGATATTGTATGTACCTAATTCTTGGTGAATGTGCCATAAGAATCATTGTATATTGTGAATAAATATGATGTATACATTTTTGCTACAAACCTGGCTTTGAGATTTGAGATGTATTGAATCACTGGGCTTAATTGCGACTTATTGCGCTTTGAAAATATTGATGAGATATTTTACTTTAAGTTATGTACCAGGCAGGTCGTTACTTGTACTAACTTGGCAACTACCAGTTATTGCATGGGATGCAGACAGCACAACTCAGAAACAAGAAGCGCCAACCACTGCTCGCTGTTCAGCCACTAATTTGTAGAGTTATATGTTATTGTATATGCTGTTAACAGAGAGAATTTGTTGAACACGTTCACAGGGCCCCTCCGCGTCCGCAGAAGGGGATCATTCTACAGCCACAGGAAGGCTGGTTCTCATAAGCCAGCCCTTTTCATGACCTGTAAGCATTTCTGAGTATTAAGGCCAGCAGGCTATTAAGTGTGTCCGTTGATGCTGGCTAGCTGCCATGTGTGATCACGCTGCCTGAGTGCGGCCAATCAGCGTGGGTCAGTAGCTAAGCCGTGCTCTCATAACTGGAGTTTACAAAACTGCGGGTGGCCGCGTGTGGCCATGCCCTGCCATGCGGGGTCAACTGGGATTTTAATGATAGAAAGTTGAGTGCATGTCTAATTTTAGAGTTAAAACATAATGTTGAACCTAACATGAGCCATTCCCCCATTCCCACCAAGAAAAGTGTGTACACCCTGTGTAAATGTAATAACAAAGCTGTATGATTTGCTACAAGCATCAACATCAATTACTCTAATTCCTTTCTGTGTGCATGAGTTACCATGTCCATCCACTGTATAATATCCTCTGTCGCCTGCGGATGCACTAATGCTTCACACTGTATTATCTGGCTAATGCCTAAAGCTGATAGTAGTTGGCAATTGGTTTTGCATACATTTAGCATCTCTTTCCCGCTGGCTCTTTTTTACTGCATCTACACAAATAATGGTAGTGTTAAGTGCTATATTGTATTGTAGCCTAATGTAACTCAACCCATCCCAACTCAGTCCAACATACACCTAACCCAATGCAGCCTAACCTATCCTATCCCAACCCAATCAATCCCGACTCAATTCAACCTAGCCCAGCCTGACTTGACCCAACATAACCAAACCAAACCGGGCTGAAGCAGATCCAACCCAACACATCCTACATCCACCCAACCTAACCTGACTCAACAAACCCAACCCACCCCAAATCAGCCCAACACTGACTCAAAATTACCCAACCCAATCGGACACGACCTGGTCCAACCCATCCCAACACAACCTAAACCAAGCCAACCCTACCACACCGAATAATATGCAGATGCCAATTCTCAGTGTAATGCAGGGGTGGCTCTTCCGTTTGAGCGGAGGAGCGTTGCCCACAATCCAAAATGTCAAAAAAAAAAACCAGAGATAAAAAATAAAATGGTAATAAGCTTAATTTATTACCATTTTATTTTTCATCCACCCGTCCTGAACAGAGTGTCAGGACGGGGCGCGGCCTGCTACGTAACAGCAGTACAGAGGAGGGTGGGCTGCCTGGGCAGTTGAAAGTGCGCATGTCCCTTTGGCAGGCCATCTTGCGACGGCCAACCAGATATACACACTTTGAAACCTCTAACTCAGCTGTCTTAAGACAGCTAGGATAGACCAAGCCCAGGCCTCCCGAGCCCGTGCACTTCTCTCGGCACTCTCTGGAGTGCCGAGAGAAGCCGCTCCCTCCAATCCTGGTGCAGCTGTCATGCTGGCTAACAGCATGAGAGCAGCACCAGGATTGCTTAGGGGAGTTGTTGAGGGTCCCAAGCTTGAGGCAGAGCCGAGCAGAAGAAAACCGGACCGAAGCAATGAGGACCTTCGTGCAGGTAAGTGCCTTTTTATTTATTTACTTTATTAACTGCGTATAGGCAGTCACTCACCCATTTGCCTGCCCACCATGCTCTAGTGCTGCCCGCCGCGACTGGTGTAATGTAACAAATATTTAACAACTAAGCAAAGGAATGGCTATGATTTAAAATTGACATAGCTGCAGTAAGACATGGGCCTCCCCACTTTACTGTAAGAACAATAAATAATGTGGTATTTTAATCTCTAATTTGGAATATATTGTTCATGGCTGATTGTTTGACATAGTAAATCAAAGTCACAGTGCCACTATAGATCGTGAAAAAATTCTATTTCTTTTACATTTTACTTTCTGACATTGGACCATATGTGCCCAGCATAGTGAACAAGAGAAAATCCACAAAGAATGCCAATACTGATGCTCATTCATTCATCCTTTCGTCCCAAGATCAAAAGACCTAATCAATCTGATCTGGAAAAACGTTTTTATTTTGATTACTTTTAGTTGAACTAAAAGTAATCAAAATAAAAACGTTTTTCCAGATCAGATTGATTAGGTCTTTTGATCTTGGGACGAAAGGATGAATGAATGAGCATCAGTATTGGCATTCTTTGTGGTTTTCTCTTGTATATTGGTCAGGCCTTACTGATTAAGGGCCAAACCCTGTTTGTGATTTGCAGCATAGTGAACAAGGCAGTTTTTACTGATCAAATGGAAATGCTAGTTGTCATCTATAACCAGCGCACGATGCAACTGAAATGATAGAAATGTTTTAGCAGCTTGATGGAAAGTGACATAAAAGACGTGCTAGTCAACTTAGTGGTACTAAAGTGTTAGAGTGTCAAAAGTTGATGTGAGTGCAGCGCACCAAACAATTTAATATATGCAAAGGGGGAGTAACACGGTGGAAACTGCCCATAAACCCCTAGGACTTGGTCTAAACCCAGACCAACAATGCAACTGTGACCTGCCTTTGCAATAAATCCTAACTCCAAATGAAACCAGGTGTAAACGAAGGACATGTGAACTCCTGTGTGATATTTCCATGTTTAATGTGCAATTTTAGCAAATTATGCATATTACGTGGCTTACCTTTTGCTTGTTGTCGTTATGTTGAACTTTTTACAGGCTACTGTACCATGATTACAAATCTCATGCTAGACTCTGCTGCCTTGCCCTTGCACCATAGTGCAACTCATAGGGCCACACAAGGGGCCCGATTCACAGAACTAACTTATGTCAAAAACGTAAAGTTAGTACTTTTTGGTATTCACAGAATACACTTACTCATTTTGGTATTCACAGAATGCACTTACTCATTTTGGTATTCACAGAATGCACTTACTCATACTAACTTTATGTCTGCACTCGGGCCGGAGATTCCGCCCCGGTGGTGGAGATTCCGCCCCGGTGGTGGAGATTCCGCCCCGGTGGTGGAGAGATTCCGGCCCGGAGGTGGAGATTCCGGCCCGGAGGTGGAGATTCCGGCCCGATGGTGGAGATTCCGGCCGGTTGTGGAGATTCCGCCCGGTTGTGGAGATTCCGCCCGGTGGCGGAATGTCCGCCACCGGCCGGAATCTCCACCTCCGGGCCGGAATCTCCACCTCAGGGCCGGAATCTCCACCACCGGGGCGGAATCTCCACCACCGGGGCGGAATCTCCGGCCCGAGTGCGGACATAAAGTTAGTATGAGTAAGTGCATTCTGTGAATACCAAAATGAGCAAGTGTATTCTGTGAATACAAAAAGTACTAACTCTACGTTTTTGACGTAAGTTAGTTCTGTGAATCAGGCCCAAAGCATGTTATTTCTTGCACAAGCATGGACAATGATATCATCAGCTTGTGACTCTTAGTAAATCTGGCAGAGCACCAGCATATCTCAATGTTCACGCCTCAGAGCAGGTGCCATGTTATGGGAAGCAAAGGTGAGGTAACTCAGGCTGACTGGATGAAACCCTAAGCAGAACTCCGCACATTCTTTCAGGTATGGAACAGAGGTACAGCTGTTAAAGATTTGTATGTGTTTATATTTTTGTGTATCATTAACAACATAAAGAATGTATTCTCATACTTGATTACACATGTAAATACTGATACAGCACTGTTGCTTGTGAAACAAATTCTCTATGATGTGTAAAAATGTGTGTTTTTTTGATATGTGTTAAATAGGCCTCAATTTAGGTATAAATGCCATTTTTTCCAAGATGGAAGTCACCCATGTCACTCATGCGTTCCCCCTCTGCCCATGTCTATCCTTGCAAATTCTGCTGCAGACAACCAAGCTGAGAGATGTACTGCTTTATTTCCACTGTCATTGTTTATTCTGTTCTTGACAAACTTTCCCCAGCTCAGCCATTACCAGCAACTTTAATTTCAAAGTCCTTCCACTGGTTCACTGTGCCCTATCCATTTCATAGTATTATTCAAGTATCTTTTTTGTTCTAGCATCTTCGGGTGACATTAGCATAGAAAGTGCTGTATAGGAATTCATATAGTGGGACAGTGCTTAGGTGTTAAGGCAACATGATGTTTATTTTTCACTGATAGTTTTGATTTCTGCTCCTTGTGAGGGCTGGTAGTTAGTCTTCTTTATTCAGCAGATTAACACCAATGATAGTTATTTATTGATAAAGTCAATCAATCAATCGAAAATCTTTATTTTGCTATACTTTCTATATCATATAAAGTACCTAAAATATATACATCAATTTGTATTAGTACACATAAAAGCGAAGGTAAAAACATATTATCAAAAATAACTAACGATAAAGTCATTTACACCAAGTATGGCTTCGTGGGCCTGACTGAACCAAGAAAAAAACCTACACACTACTCTGACCCGGCTCTAGGTTACTCCGAACAGGCCACTTTTTGCAGTTGCCATGAACGGCCCAATGATTGCTTTGTATTCAGGGACAAATTCAAGTTGCGTTTCAGATGGTGGCACCTGGTTTACAAAGGCACCACCCCATTTTCCAGAACTTCTGGAGCATTAGCAGAAGCTCCGATGATCAGTGCAAGGCACGAGAAGGTACAAACTGCTCAAAATTATCAAGAAGAAAGATAAGACAAGCCCCAGTGTTACGACTCGCTCTATGTGTGTTGTTTGTACTCCGACATCCTCACTGACAGCCAGCCCAGTTCTTTTAGTGCGTAACTCCCCTGCACAGTAATGCACATACACATAACACAATATCCCCTGGAAACACCCACCAGTTTTGGCGCCTTATAGTAATGGACATACCCCTCTTGGGTGGTGCAGGATGTGACAGTATGGTGCATCTTCACAGTAAGGGGAGGGGGCTGGAATGCATGAGGTATGGCAGATTACCATTGCCGGGACTGTTTGGGGCCTCCTTCCAGCATTTCCTTTGATGCGGGTCCTAAGATCTCACGAGACGGGATCTCGGGGACTGGCGATGCGGGCCATCATCATGGAGACACGTCCAGATATATGCTGCATCCGACATGGAGTCCATGCTTGGCTTCAAGAATCACTTCCCGGAAGAAGGTTCTCCAAACGCCATCTTCTGGTTCCTCATGTTTTTCCGGCACGCTGCATCTTCCAGGCTCTCCCGAAGTGTGGCGTCCTTATCAAACTACTTCTACTTGCACCGCATCTCCCGAGCTCAAACGACGTGTGCAGCCTCTCTCAACTGCTTCTGCATACGCCGCTCTCAAATACACTCCCTGAGGGTAAAAAGCTCTGGATACGCTTTCCCTTTTTCCTATGTCTCTTCTTCCTTGGATATCTACTCTTTTCCCCTTTACGTCATTCCTCCCAGTCAGTGCATTGTACCGCAATGATCAAACTTTGCTAAATCCTGGAAAGTTATCTCTTGTTTTTTCTTTGCTTATTTTTGAAAGTTCTACTGATGACTTTTGAGTGTCTGAAAGCTTTGCCCTATTGCTTATCTATTTTGCCTCCACCTTTGTATTGGTGTCTGAGGCCCCCTTGCCCCCGCCTAATTTCGTGACTTTGGTTCTACGCCTACCGTTCCCATGTAATTTAATAGGAAACCTTGGAGACTGATATTCCTATGAGGATAAGAGGAACATTGGACTAGTGGTGTCTTCTATATGGACATTGGTGAGTGAAGAGCTGCATACATTGGGGTGGTAAGTGTTGCGTGGGGTTTGTTGTGTGTCCCACAAGTCCCTTACATAATTATTGTGCATTTTTTCTTTCTCTTATAAAGACTTGGTCTGTTAGCAGTGGACGTAAGGGCTGCTACACCGGAGAAGCTGATTCACCACCCCACTGCCTGTGGAACCGTCTCCCTGCATTTTCTCCTTCTCCTTACCATACCCCTTTTCCCTAATGGCTACTTACCCTTGCTCGTTATTAATTGGGGCATTGGGTTTTAGCCTAGAGGTGAGAGGACAGACTATCTTCGCTCCTGCGGAATTCATTTAAAGTCAGGTGAGTGGGTCCTTGACACCAGCAATGCCATGTCCTGAGAGCCTACCATCTGGCCCTTACAGGTTGCAGACCATGGAACATAACTGCACCATACCGTTGCAAAACTGCAATCAACTAACAGACTCCTTGCGTGATTGCTCCGCACACATTCCATTCCAGAAATCTATGCTATGTACAGTCTGCACGTGTCACTTGAAATCACGGGACACAGCAGCACCTCATAGTACCTACTGCTCGCGTGTCCCACAATCATGCCGCGCGCGCATGACTGCATCTTACTTCCTCCAGGCATCAATGTTCATTTTGCAAAATTGACTTCCTGGCTTCATGCAGCCATTGCTCGAAACCAGAGAACATTATTTAAATCAGCAGTCGCATTACATATTGCTGGGTTTAACGCAGTAATTTATTCAGGCCTTGATCAGAAATGCAATTATTGTGGATGTAGGGTGGTGTTTATTAAATTACTGCGAGGCAAGCATCCATGGTGGTATTTAGTGCTGCTTTTTAACAGGGGTTTAGCTAAAGGGGGTTGTTTGGGTTGTGACACCCCCTCAAAGTAATGAATTCCTGGCTTGGTAGTTGGGTCTGAGGTCCCCGAGTCGTTCTGTTATCTCTGTGTTGGATTTCATGTCCCGAGCAAAGAATGATAAATAAAACATTGACCTTTTATGTAAATGGGAGACAGAGATATCCATCTGGTGGCTGAACTTCAAAATGTGAAACCAGATAACCTGGAATCAATACCTGCTATCCTGCTTGTCCAAATTGTGCGATCCTAGACAAATATTTTATAGCACAGAGCCTCCTTTTTCTACATCACATATGAGAGCACATTTAAATACTCGAGTTTAGGATGTGCTCTGAACAAGCACCTCTTATGTTCGATTTAATAGACAGCAATGTTGCTCCATCTACAATAAGAATCTAGGCCATATGTAGGGTTTACGGCACTGCTGACCTGCCTCTTAATTCACTAATGGCATTGTTGGGGGGCAAGGTATGAATGTTTCTAAAAACTATCACTTTTAATAAATGTCTGTCTATGCAGAGATAAAATCTGATGTACCTGTGCACCACACATGCTTACCACTCCACCTAATGATAAGTGCCATTGTGTTCCCGCACTTGGGGTTACTAATTGTGAGAACACTGTGCCCTATTTTACTGGTAAAGTGGAGTGTGGGTCATGCAGTGGCTGCATGCACAAGAGCAGCCTGTCTGCCCCCTGCTGCAGGATGTGTGGAGGGTGGAAAGCTCTCCATACCGCCAATCAGATTCCACTGGCCCTCAATGCTTTGCCTACCCCAGACCTCTGACCCCCGCCCCAGAGCAATCCACCAACTCCTTTTTACTACCTGCTTAAAGCAGGCGGCAAATGGGAGCTGAAAAGGGCCCGATATTATAAAAGAGAATGGACCCGCATACAATTGTTGACTGGCTAAAACTGGGCCTGCGTGTTTTTCCCCATTTTGAGAGAAGTCACTCATTATAGCAGGATTTAAATGTGGTGCTAATTCGTCAATTCCATCCACCTGATATCCCAGCATCAAATTCAGCTAACCTGTAGTCAGGTCCAGAATGCCTACAACTTCACTCGTTGGCCTACTGAAAGCTTGTGAAAAAACACATGAATCTGTGCAAAATATTCTTTCCAGTCGCTGCCTGCTGCAAGGTATGCTATTCATTTCCCAGGTGGTTCAACATGTATTGAGGAAGGTCCAGATGGAGGGCATTGCTGGCACAGCACTGCACTTTAGACTCCGGCAGTAAGGGGTGTCTTGTCAAAAAATTAGAATCTGAAAATGGCAAGATTTTACCCTGATCTGGGCTCCAAGCAAAAGAGCTCCATCATGGACTGCGGGCAGTGGGGGTGCATACTCAGAATTTCTGACCTGGAGTGAGGTGTCCAAAGTTTCTGTCTCTGCACCAACGCAGGTCTCTCTGTCTTACTGTTGTTGTGCAACATTCTATATATTATGACAGTAAGACTTGATCTCATGGTAGCTTAAGCTCACCAATTGGAGGTCAACTTTCTGAAATAATTGTGTTGTGAGCATATGTGAAAATCTAAAGCTTGTATGATATGCACATTAAATAGAGCTGGCCTCATGGGCGAGCCTTGTTGAGTGCCACAAGAGACACAAAACGGTGGATTGGCCTCTTGGCCATTTGATGAGAGGCTGGCTTTCAGCATGTCTGAGCTAGACACCTGCCTAACTCTTGCATATTCGTATGGACGGTGACTGTGCAGTGAAGCACTAGAGAGCTTTCTGATTGATAATGCACAGAATTGAGCTAATCTGCCCCTGCTGGCTACAGTTGTCCTTGGAGCTGAGGCTCGAAATCAGAGAACAATATTTAGATAAGCAGCCACATTGCATATTGCTGGGTTTGATGTATATAGGCCTTGATCAGTAATACAATTATTGTGGATGTAGGGTGGTATTTCATTAACTTGCAGGGAGGCTAGTGCCGAGGGTTGGATTTTGTGCTGTTTGTTAGCCCGAGTGACCCTGCATTCCTCTGTACGGTCTGTGTCACAGGGGTGACTGAAGGGTATATTGGCAACTCAAAGCATTAAACAAACACATTTACTCATTCTTATAACAGGGCAGTTTAATTTTGTCAAGACATAAAATGCAAAAAAAACAAAAAAAAACGAAATTGTACATCTACCAACCTAGAAAGCTCTTATTTGATTTTTTCCCCCTAATATTATTGTAGTATCATTCCTGGATCATGTATGAGGAAAACGTAATATAGAAAGCAAACGCTAGGGGCCGCTAGCAGCTTTCATCTCTTCATGCCAGCTCTGTCAGAAATAAGAAGCGTTCATTTGCGGCGGTAGTCCCATGGGCAGTGTACAGTATCTGGGGACACTGTTTTGTGCAACGTATCAAGGTTTAGTACTGTAGGTAAACATTTATATAACAAAAACACAGATTTATTCAGCGAATTACAGGAATGTTTTTGTTCACTTGTTACACAACGGGAGAGAGGTCAGAGTGTAGGTCGATTATTTAGCTATTCTGACGTTGGGTGGGCTGTGTTTTTTCCTGTCGATTTCCTTGCTTTCACCACAAACGTTGAACGCAGCAAGCACAAATTCATGTAGTATCCCTTACCGTGCAAAACACTTATACAACGTGTCTTTAAACGTTCAAAACTGCCCCAATTTTCCAAATATGAGCCGCTTTATCATAGCTATCTGATTCACTAAAGGGACTTTGCTGCCCGGCCCTATTTTCTGATCTTGGTCACACACAAAGCAGTGACAATTGTAAATAAAAAAAATAAAAAAGAATTCTTCAGAATTTTGACAAATATGTCACGCTCTTCTTGCCTAAAATGGTAAACCTGACTTTTCATGAACATTAACATGAACATTAACCTGTTAACAGTGGTATTAACATAGCAAAGTAGGCCATATTTTTTATTGTTGTTCTTTGTTTTGTTGTGCTGTTGTTGCATTTTTAATGGACTGAAGAGAGAACTCAATTGTTAACCAATACACATAACATAACTTGCTAGGAAGTTGCTAATGTGCACGACACACTGCCTCGTGGGGCAGCCAAAGTAACCATAGGAGCAGTTAAAGATGGCGGCCTTAAGCGGAAGGGGCCGAACCCAACTGGAAGGGCTGTGCCACTTTGTATTCATCAGAATACAGTAACAACAGGACCCCCGAGAAGCAATTGGCAGGCAGAGAATAACAAGCATTTGCAATGCAATCGGTCTCGCCTTTGGGACCTTATATGTTTTTAGCTATGCAGCACATTAGCCTGGGTGCTGAAACATCTACTGTTCTTTAACATGGAGGGAAAGTAAGCACCAAACTGCGTGACACGCCAGGTATGGGAACTCCTGGAGAGAAATATTGCCTTTCAGCGGGAAATGGTATAGTCCAAAGCTCTGTTTTTAATATAAAATCAGGGCCTTCGGTGGTCTTATCACTGAAAATACAAGATTTGAAAAAAATATTGTCTACGGTTGCTCGTGGAAGACAATTTCTATGGACTGGAATCTAGAGAATGCTAAAGTGATTCTGGTATTTTACTGACCTCTGCTGGTCGTTTTCTATCAAGAAAGTTAAATAGAGGCAGTTGCCAGAAAAATTAAAAAAAGAAAGTCCCTCAGCAGAAAGCAATTCTGGTATTTTACTGACCTCTACTGGTCGTTTTCTATCAAGACAGTTAAATAGAGGCAGTTGAACAAGCAGAAAGCAATTCTGGTATTTTACTGGCCTCTACTGTTCGGTTTCTATCAAGACAGTTAAATAGAGGCAGTTGAACAGAAAAAAAAGTCCCTAAGCGGAAGCAGACAAATCCTAGGGCTAATCTCCAGAGCCCACAAAGTACATACACATATAAGTATATGCTAAAGTATATACAAGAGGTCTCGAATGCTCGACCTAAAAATGCAACTGATGACTTTGGACATAAGAATTTGAGAAATCTATGTAGACCATTAGAGGACATTAGAGGACACCCACGTATGAACAACTATTGTGACAGTCACAACATTAGTACATGTAGTGAGCCACCTGGCCACTATCAGGGTGACACATACTCCGGATGTACTTAGTCACCCATGCGGAGGGGCCGTTTTACTGCAGCATTGTCAGCTGCTGTACTTCGCGGCTCTGCTCCAGCGCAGAGGTGTAATTATTGCCGTCTGGCCCACGCATCAGGTCAGCGCATCGTGCCTGATGATGCACACTGACACTGACTGCCTGTATTCATCCAAAACAGGAAAGTGATCAGATTTAGGGCACATTGAGAGCCCGGCAGCACCCAAGACCACACCCTGATTGACAAGGGCTGTGACTGAAAGGAGATGAGCCTACTGAACATCCATGGGTCCATATCCACATGCTTAAGCTGTTGCTCAGGGAGACAGGAGCACCCCACATATGGCCTGCTGGTGGACAGTGAGGTATTTGAAACACAGCACAGGCAATTACAGTGCCAGGAATGAGGGGGAGGAGATCTATAAACTGTTTGAGTATCTCCCAACACGGGAGCTGCGGAGGACTACGACGCAGCAGTGTGGGCCCTTAACGTTCATTTTAACCCGCAGCTGAATCCTGATTTTGAGAGCTTTAAACTCTGACAGGCTCGACAGCATAAGGAGAATCAATTTACACTTTCTATGCCCACCTCTGTGAGCTGGCCAGCACGTGTATGGTGGATGATCAGCCCATGGAGATCAGGGCGCAGATTATCTAAGGGTGCCAGAACAAGACCCTGTGGGGCTTAATACTATAACAGCCTAACATCAGTTTGGATGACATCCCCATCATGGTGAGGTCACAAGACTTATCGGCCTCGAGGGCCACTGAGATGGACATGGCTATGACACAAACACCCAGTAAGATGCACAGCGTGAAAGTGGAGCACGCGGACACTATCTCCACAAAGATGAAAACTGCCTGGCCCAAGATTAGCGTGTCAGCACAATCGGGCACGCAATGCAAACATTGTGGCACTGAGGAACACCCCCTGGAAAATTGCCCGGCTCAGGGGAGGACTTTTCAAAGGGTTAGGCTGCCTGCGAGCCTGCAAATTGGCCTGCACATCGACACGGCAATCAAGCCAGTGGTGCTATGTTATCGCCAGGTGCCGTTCCATCTGCAACCATTGGTGGAACAAGAGCTGGACAAACTGGAGAGTTTGGTAGTGATCGAAAAGGTATTTGGCCCAACATTGTGGGTGTCACCAATGGTGACCACAGAGAAGTCAAAACAACCCGGCAAGGTATGCTTATGCATCGACATGCACCTCCAGAACAAGGCCATCATCCCCCCTTTTGTATCGCTTTGTTCGCCCTAAGTTGGCGGGGGTATGCCCAGACGTGGGTCCCTTGCTCACTTTGCCACTGGATTCAAGCAAGCCTGGCTGATGACGGCTGGAATGCCAGAAACCGGTCCTAGGATGCTTGTTTCCGGTCCAGGGAAGACATGGCTTGGCAGTTCGGGCTGGACTGTTCCCATGAGGCACAGGGTCAGACTGATTTGCATATGGCCATGTCTGAACTGGGGTGGTGGAGTGAGCTAAAGAATGATGATGGATTAAACCCAGATCAGTTGACTGGGGGTGAGTGTTTGATTGGCTCAAACGTTCCGTCCATCATCCCCTTTTGTATCATTAAGAGGGAGAGGCACATCACTCCCACAGTGGACGATATTATAGTGGATCTCAATGTTTGGTATCACTAACTCCATCTGGACAAGGGGAGCCGATATATTACAACTTTTTCCATGCACTTGGGCCTGTATGGTACAAGCGGCTATGTTTTGGAATATCATCTGCAGCTGAAGTATTTCAGAACGCAATCAGGGAGGTGCTATCAGGCTTACAAGGCGTAATAAATGTCAGTGATTACATCTTAATATACTCGGCAGCAGCGGAGGAACATCATCAGCACCTGAGGGCCACTCTGATGCGCCTGTGTGAGTATAAAATCACTCTCCATTGGGAGACGTGCTCCTTCGAGACAAACATCGGGTTAATTGGCTAAGTTTTCACACAGGAAGGAACGCAAGTGGGCCCAAAGAAGTCGCATGCGATCAAACAAGCCCCAGTGCCATGCAAAGCCTCGGAGGTGAGCAGTTGCTTAGGGATGGCCACCTATTGTGGCCAGTTCATCCCCAGTCTGGTGACCATTGAGGAGTCCATGAAGGCGCTGATGAAAGCGGACACTCAATGGGTGTGATGTTCTAGAAAAGAGGAGGCATTCCAAAAGATTGTCGGCACTTCTGAGCAAGGTGACCATGGCCTAGTTTGATTCTAATAAAACACCGGAGCTGGTGGTGGATGTGAGCCCGGTGGACCTCAGTGCGGTGCTCACGCAAGAAGTTGAGCCTGGAAGGTGGGCACCCTGGCGTTCACAAGCAGAACATTAACACCAATGGAGGCGAGATATGCTCGGATCGAGAGGGAGGCCCTCATGAAAAGTGGGTTTTTGGACATTTTCACCTATATCTATGTGGACGTTCATTCCATGTGGTCAATGATCATCAGTCACTGGTGCCGTTGTTTCAGGGCACGGCGCACCATACACCGCCCCGGATTGAGCGGTGGGCCAGACAGCGGCAGCAATACCAGTTTGAAGTGATATACCGGCAAGGGTCCAAGAATCCTGCCGATTTCTTGTCACGGCACACGCTCCAAGTAGATGGTGAAAAGGAACAGGAGGACGGGTACACAGAGGAATATGTCTGGCTCATGAGCCAAAGGGCATTGAGTCTTCCAGAGATCTGTGAAGTGACCGCTGGCGATGCAATGCGGTGCTTAAGAAGGTTCTGGAGGCACTGCAACAAGGGTCATGGCACTAATTTCTGCAGGATGGGAACAGTTGGAGTGGACCGGACAAAGAGCGCCTCACGCAATTCTGGAGGGTCCGGCATGAACTCAAAACCACTCAGGAGGGTCTCATCCTGTGGGGCCACAGACTGGTCATACTGGAGAGCCTGCCATTGCAGGTGACCGTACTTGCCCATGGCGGACACCAGGGGACAGCAAAACAAAGTCTCACCTATGAGAGAAGGTGTGGTTCTCAGGGTTGGAGTTGTTGGAGGATGACCTGGTACGGCAATGTGCAGCATCTCAAGTCACCAGCAGCCCTGAGGCGCCGGCACCGATCATAGCAGAGGAGCCTTGCGATACTCCATGAACCAAAGTTAGCCTGGATTTTGGCAGTTTTCCCGTTGAAAGAATTACCATGGCACTCGTAGCTATCCACTCAAAGTAGCCCATCATGGAACTCTTAGAGTCGACGGCATTTGCAAAGTTGGCCCCAGCGTTGGAAAAGGTACTGACCCTGTTCGGCCTTCCATAGGAAATCAGGATGGATAATTGGCCACTGTTTCATGGGAGTGAGTACCAAGACCTGCTACGGCAACTGGGAATACAGCACTGCTGAATTACACCACAGTGGCCTCAAGCAAATGGTGAAGTTGAGAGGTTTATGTGGAAACTAAACAAGACTCTGCGAAGGGGTGAACCAGGAGCTCAGTCTCAATAGATTCTTGCAGGAGTACTGAGGCACGCCACATTACACCACTCAGTGCCCCCTGTGGAGCCTCATGCTGAAGGGCTACAGGCGTGACATGATTCCTATACATCCGGAATGGGTTCAACTTAAGTGCGATCCTGAGGGTACCCAAAACAGGTGGGTGCAAAACAACACCAGAGCAAGTATCATGAGGAAAGCAGCCCATCACCGGCACAGGTACTCCTGAAGGATCGCAGGCAAGGCTAGAAATTCAAAACACCATTCGAACATGGCGTTTGGGAGTGTGGGTCACAGTGGAAGGCACGATGGTGACTGCCTGGAAATGTTAGGAGACAGTAACTCAGAACATTTAGTGGTTTAAGAAGGTCGATGTCTTAGGCCTTGGGGGAGTTGAGGAGAAAAAGCTCCCAAAGACAGGAGACCTCACCATTATTGAAGGGACCCCGTAACCACAACAGCGCTGTGAGCCTTCTTCTGAACAGGGTACATCTGATGGGTGTGCAACGGAGTCACAGGTTGAAGATTCAAAAAGGTCCCAAAATCAGCGGTATGATCTATGGCCCCATCCAAAGCTGAATCAGAGACTCAATTACTTTGTTTGTAACATCCAGATGAGAGATTCGGAGCAAAGTGGGGACGGGATGTATGGTGACACATGCTCGGATGTACTTGAAACACACCCTCTGGCCGGGTGAGGCCAGAGGCTATAAATAAATGGGCTGGGGACAGCACGAGGTATTCTGCTCGCACAACGACAACAGTGTGGGTGAGTCTTATTTGTGACTGGTACCGGGCCCTAGCATCAGCCGCGTGGCAGCCCGCAGTGGCCCGGTACAGTACAGATCCCAGAAAGAATAACCGGTTGACTGTGCCATGCAGTAGAGTAACATATTGAGTGCATGCTGCTTACTTGAGGGCCTCCTAAGGCTGTGCGTGTTCTCAATAGAAAATCACTGAGGTTCAAACCCTTTTTGCAGTCTCAAAGAGTGTGACTCGCAAACGCAGAGGTTGTGCGACTGCATAAGCAGTGGCACAGCAAGGATGATGCAAGAATGGGAAATGGGCCACCTGCACCACAGGTTTGTAAGAAAAGACAGCCATAAGTTGGTTTGAACCAAAGGTCTCCACTTCTTCTGCAGGGATGGGAGCTACAGGTGTCCAAGTTCCTCATTCCCTTGCCTCATCCGCTCTCCGTCCTTTCTCCATCCCTTCCCTAGCTCTGTCTTCCTTTCACCCTCTCTCCACCCCATTGCTTCCTCTGTCTCTCTTCTCATGCTGCCTCTCAATCGTCCTTAACTCTTTCATCCCTATGACTCACTTACTTTTACTCTCTCCTTGTTACCCTTAACCTGTCTCTTTCTCTTCCTTTCTCTCCTCTCGCGTTCTAACTTTTTTCACCCTTTATGTGCCTGCTCTCTTTATTACCTTCCTCCCTTTTTTCTCACATCGATATCTTGTTTTTTCATCTGTATCTTATGCATCCTTCCTCTTGTTCTTCCACAAGCCATTTTTCGTTCCTCTTGCCTTTCTCATTTGCTCATCCTTATTACCCTCTCCCTTTCTTTCACTTTTTCATCTACTTTCTACCTTTCACCTTTTCCTATCCTTTGCTTGTTTTCCTTTTCTGTTGCTTCTCCAATCCTCTCTTATACTCTCCTCCCTCACCCCTCACCCTCCACCTGACACCTAAACCCCCGCAAAACTAAACAGTGCCAGGGTCCAGGCAGGCCTTGTATTTAAATCATTCAGAGTGGGTGAGCTATACTATAACTGAAGCCAGTACTAGGCAGATATACCCCCCAACACTACCTGTGGTCCCGGTGCCACTGCACCAGCTGCACCACTGCTTCTATCTATGCTCCTGGCAAAAAGCAACTAGTGATTCGTAAGGTGGTGTGGGCATTAAAGAGGTGCCCCCTCCTTCTGAATCAAAAAGTGTTGCTGACCGCCACCATGGCTTCATGGAGTGGCCAAACGCGGACCTAATGCTGCAAACAAAGGGTTGAGAAACTTTTCAACTGCGTGTAGAGAGGCACAATTACCCATAGTTAGAGTTTCTTGGGAATGGTGGGTACCTCACCTACCCTAGACTATTCTGGTCCAGTATCCCTTCATTTACTAGAAGTCTAACTTCACTTGTGATCACAAGTTGTGATAGAGTGCACATAGAGAGGATCATGGTCCTGATGAAAGCCAGTTGACCTGTTTATGGGCAGTCTCTTTGGTCACAAACACGTCAACCCCTTAACAAGGTCGAATTATTGTCTGTTATTTTTATTCTATACCCAGGTCTTCAAAGCCTTTCTTAAGTGCAGTAGATCAGTTGATGATCTAAGGGTAGCTGGTAAATTGTTCCATAGTTGGGCTGCATTAACTGTAAAGGCTCAACCGCCTTGACTTACAGAATCTTGTTACGCATAGGAGATTAGCTGAATGGAGGCATCTCCATGGGGTATATCTCTTTAGGCTCCGTTGCAGGGACACAGGACCAGTGCCCTGCAAGGCCTTAAAGACGATACACAAAGACTTAAAGGCTATCCTCTGTTTCAGAGGAAGCCAATGTAATTCTTCATTGCCACAGACGGTCTAAGAGGTCTGTTTAATGCCAGGTTGGCGACTGAAGCTTGGACTCTATGTAGTCTATTAATGAGATAATTTGGTGCTCCAAGTGGCTCAACCTAATCAGAATAACGCTGCGCACTATGAGGGATTTAGCTTGAGCTGGCAGCAGAGAGAAGAGTTTCCTGAGACTTCACAGAAGTGCGAAGCAGGTCCCTGCTACTTTATTAACATGTTTATCCAGGGAAATTTTAGCGTCAAAAATGACCCAAAGTTACGGATTGTATCAGGGAGAGACAGCTCATGTTCAGTTGGGAGTAGGCAGAAATTAGAGGGAAGTATCATGGGGAGTTTATTTGCTAAACAGCAGAGGAGTTCCATTTTTTCCCCGTTAAATTTGAGGGCGTTTGCATTCAGCCAGTTTACAATGTCTGACATGAAGTTATGAAAAAAATCAATGACATCCTGCTGGCTATCACTGATGGACAGAATCAGCTGCATGTCATCAGCATAATTGACTAGCCAGCTATCGTGGGCTTTGACCAGAGTAATAAGTGGCCTCAAACACAGAATATCAGTGTGTTTCATAAAATTCAATGTATAGATGTTATTCATTTGATATAATGTTAAATTAAACATAACAGCTTGAAACTAATAGTGAAGGTGGCTACAAAAGTATCATTTAAATTTGTGTTTAAAAAATCTTTTTGATAAATTCACCAGGTGTGCACTCAGGTTTCAAGTGTCTGGAGACACTTGCTGTTTTGTTAAGTTTTACACATGTTGGGCAGTGACATGTTCCTGATCAGCACGCTAAACATTAAAAAAATATCTCCTTAAGCATTATTTAAAGGCTCCCCAGAAAGAGCATATATATAGGTGTGCACAATGCATACATACATTTATCCTGGATCTAATGCCACAATGAGGACACCATTAGACAGCCCCACATCATATGGACGAAGTCCGCTCTATCATTTGGCAGCATGGGCAGGAAACCATCATAGTGGATTGCAGCTTATCAATCACCTTGGGCGGGGGAGGGGGTGGGGTCAAGTAAGCTCCATGTGTTTCATACTATTGGATTTTTTGCAGTCTCATATTGCGGGACACTTTCCCAAGATATTCTAGGAGTCTGTCCCACTCCTTTTCTGTAAGGGGGTGATCTAAATCTAAAGCTTTCCAATGGAGTTTAAGTTTAGATAAGGGAGGGGTGTGCAACACCTGTAGAGATCTACAGAGCCATGTGACCAGCCTGTGCCCAGAGTCCAAATCAGAGAGGGTCTGCATGTAACTGTGTGGTTGAAGTTCATAGTCAGTGATGTGCCAGAGAGTACGCAATTGCACTAGCGCCATCCTATGTGTTAGGAAGGACCCCAGGGGGAGTTCTCTCATGTTGAGTAAATAGTCAAAGTGTATCAGTGTTCCATTTCTAAAGAAATCTTCCAGTGTTGTTAGTCCTGCCCTTTCCCATTGTGCGACTGTTCTGCCACCGATCACTGTCAGCCGGGCAAAGAATGTTGCTGGGGGCACGCAGGGGCGTAGGAGATGGAGTTCTTGGAGCCAGCGAGCATTCTTCAATGACAGTATTGCGCTACCTTCAAAAAGCAGGGTGTGGTAGGTCGAGCTTCATCGGTTGGAGGATCCAATGAGCTAGATGTGTCATCCTTGATTGCAATGGATCATGTGGCAGCTCATTGAGATTTCGTTTCGCTAACCAGCTGACTAGCCATTGAGTTTGGGCCGCCTTATAATACAGCTCAAACTCGGGAACCCCTCTCCCTCTTAGCTCTACGCATTGTTTAGAGTCACTAGGGACCCACTGGGGTGACTGCCATCCCGAATCAGGTCTACTAATAGGCTATCAAGCTATTTAAAGTGCTTTCTTGGCAGCATTCACGAATATTAGAGTAATAATAAAGTAGTCGAGGCAGCATTATCATCTTTATCATCGCTTTCCGCCAGGCAGTTGAGAGTGGGAGAGAAACCCAGAACGTCACCTGTGGGTGGAGGGATCTCATGGTCTGGCCAATATTACCATCTATTACATCCACGTCCGAGTGGAAGATCTGGACTTCCCGATATTTAACGGCTGTGGTTTTCCATTTAGAAAGAATGGATATGGTGGTATAACAGACATATGGCATTCCTGCTCCTCAATGGGTGTATATTCTAATCCTGCCACATTTCACCCTGAGTGCAGATAATTTGCCAAAGGTGTGTAGGTCTGGAATTACATCCTTCATACTGTCTTCCGCCCTCTGTATATACAATAACAAATCACCAGCATAGAGTAAGACAATATGGGTAACTCCACCCGGGATCCCCCTCACTCCCTGCCATTGAATCGAAGATGAACTGTGAATGATTCAATTGCAAGAGTGAATAACAAAGGGGAAATGGGGCATCCATGTCTGTGCCCCTTATTCACCTGCCACTGTTCTGAAATCACTGCCAAGTGCGTACACATGCCGTTGACGAGCTGTAAAGAACTCTAATCCATTTATGAAATGTACACTGGAGGCTGAAATGTTTGAACACCTTGTGCAGGTATCTCCAGCTGAGGGAGTCAAATGTGTTCCCTATGTTGAGCAACAGCACCGCTGCATCTGGCCATGACTTGGGGCGCCATCTTGGCTATTCGAAACAGTCACCATATATTTTGAGAATTGTTGTGGTCTGAAATGAAGCCACCAATGTCAATATGAACAAGACACGTCATGTATGAAAGCTGTCTGTTAGGTAACAGTTTTCCTAATTCCGTATAGTCAGCATTTAATATAGAAAAGGGGGGGGTATGATATTAAGTCATCCAGAGGCTTCCCTGGTTTCAGTAAGGCAGTGACTAGTGCTTTGTAAGTTGTGGATAGCAGCAGCATCTTCTCTAGCGCCTCATTTAACAGTGTGACCAGCTTAGGGGCCAGCAGGTCCTTAAAAGTTACATAGAATTCGACGGCGAAACTGTCCTCTCCTGAGAATTTACCTTGTGCCAGAGTAGCATGGTGTTATTCAATTCTTGTAAGGATGCCCAAGTGTGCTAACGTTCTGGTGCGTCAACTTGGGTAGCGGGATGTCTCTTAAGAAGTTATAAATGGCTGAATCAAGCCCGTCACGATTGGTATATAATTGTCTACAGTAATCTAGCAATGCTGTGTTGATGTCCCCTTGCGACTGACATGGTATCCTGCTCTGATCTATTATCTCTGTTAGTGCAATTGCTCGCCTGTCTGTCTGCCTCCGACTCCAGGAACAGGAAGCAGGCAGCCAGGCTCCCTCCCCTAAGCCAATCACAAAACTGCAATGCAGCGTTGTGATTGGTCTAAGCGCCGTGACGCGTGCTCAGCCAGGGGCTGGAGGGGTGGGCATGTTCTCCATGCAGGTAGTAATGCAGCCTGCATGGAGAATAGGGAAAGTGCGCATTACTGGTTTGGGCGGCCCGAGAGGGCCGACCAAACATTCATTGCGCACTTAGGAGTGGGCAAACCACTCCTCCCCTGCTCCGAGAACAGAGCAGCCCCGCCCACCAGCCCGCAAAGCAGCAGGGCACGAAGCATAAAATGATAATAACCACGAAATCTCTGCATCATCCTGAACTCCTCGCTCACCATGAACCGCCAGACCAACGCCGTCTCATCATCCTGCTCAATATCCTGCTTCCACAAGTTATGCCTGCTCCGAAAGATCTTCAAGTGGATCAGCACAGATCCCAGAAAGAAGGTCACCCACACACTCATCAGTAGCAGAATCGACTACGGCAACGCTTCTCTACGCTGGCATCTGCCAGAAACTCCTCAAGAAACTGAAGAACATTCAGAATGCCTCCGGTAGACTCCTTCTCAACATCCCCGCCGCAGCCACATCACCAGCCACCTGAGAGACCTCCACTGGCTCCCAGTCAACAAAAGAATCACCTTCAAACTCCTCACACCCGCCTACAAAGCCCCCAGCGCCTTGAGACCCTTACGGGTGAGTAGTCGTGCGTTACAAGCCACATGATTGATTGATTGAAACAGTCTAGCTGAGCTACCCTGCCGTGGTAGTCTCAGGGAGTGAGAGAAAAGGGCAAATGATACGATCTAAGCAGACATGGATGTCATATACTGTTGAGTAATATGAGAATTCCTTCAGTGCCAGATGTTTGAGGCACAAAATGTCCCTGCAGGACCAGTGAGCCATTCAATCCATGAGGGCCTTGGCCGTTGCATGTGCTGGAGAGCAGGGAGGGGAAGATGAGAGCGATATAGATGTATGCCTAGTATCCCATTAAAATCGCCTCCTAAAAGGGCCGCGTGGGTGGGCCAATTTGCTATCAACTGAGAGATGAATGAGTAAAATCTTGCTTGTACAACAGTTGGGGCATAGATACTACCCTTAATCCACAGAAAAAAGGGAAGAGAGATTGAGCCTTCCCTCGTTCTCCCAGAAACTATACTACTCACTGCTCGAGAAGGACTAGTACCTAAAGGTAATAACTCAGGAACAATTTTTCTATGTATATTACCCTCTAGGACGTGGGCCAGCCGGTCCCCTCCTGCTTCAAAAGTATTTTTTTCAATAAAAATGTAGAAAAACCATTCTTCACCTACACAAAAGAGAGAAGTAAGAGCTAAAAATGTATGACCCAATATGGGAATCCCAAAAGGGTGTAAATACTGCCCTCACCCACTCAATGAGTGGCATTCTTCATCATAGGGTCGCTACGGCTCCCTGGTGCAGACCAACATCCAGGGAGGAGCGCTAAGAAAAAACTGAATATAGAAAAGAAAGAAGTCATACAGTAGAGATCCCTCATGCAGAGAAAAAATATTAAACCTGTCTAAGTGGGTATCCGCTGTCTTTATTATGGATCCCACTTGGCAGGATTAAAAACGTTCCAAATCAGGGTATATGGGCAAGCAACGACACCATTACCCTATCTGATGTATCAACATGTTTCTGCCGTAGGTCGCCGCCCTTATGGGTTGATGGCATTCGTCAGGATACGGATCCCTAAGAAAAGTTTTGCATACGTACCCTCCTAGCTTTGTCACTATATATGGTAGGGAACTCTTAGGGAGCTTTCATTGCCCTTTTTGTAGACACACCGCCTGTGTACCCGAGTTTAATCAATGATGATCCTAACTCGGGGACAGAGTGGGAACCCCGTCCTGTAGTCACACTTACTTCAAGGTACAGGAGTCTCCTATTAGGCAACTCTGATCCCTCCGACGGGATATTTTGTGTAGGTGAAGAATGGTTTTTCTACATTTTTATTGAAAAAAATACTTTTTTGAAGCAGGAGGGGACCGGCTGGCCCACGTCCTAGAGGGTGATATACATAGAAAAGTTGTTCCTGAGTTATTACCTTTAGTTACTAGTCCATCTCGAGCAGTGAGTAGTATAGATACTACCCTACAGCAGGGGCCTGCCACTCAGCCTTCCATCTACTATGAAATACCTGTTAGTGTAAATAATGTGATTACAGAGTTCATACGGGACACCGGGGCACACCCCAATAAGGGAGCTTCTTGAGTATGAAGAGAACCCAGTGGCCACCACCTGCCCCTTCCATCTGGTTTGAAGTCTTGAGCTCATGTGGGCCTACTGGAGCAGTGCAATGTGGACCCCTCTGCGCCGTAAAAACGAGTGTACCTTAAATCATGTAGATGCTTCAGACATTCCTTGAACATTCGATGATAGAATCTTATATGTTTTCATACCCATCTCATGTCAATTGGAGACGATTCCAGCGTACTGAAGGGGATCCTTCTTACCATAGAGAACTCAGAACCCAGCCTGTTGGCCGCCTTCCCTAGTGGGACCAAACCCCCCACCCGCGAGGATGGAGCCCAAATTTTTCCAAACTAAGAAAACACCCAACAAACAAATTAGTAGCAGAAAACTAAAATAAGTGCTTCTGCCGCATGCATCTATGTTAACAAGAGGTATTGTACATGCTGTGGTGTGAGAACTGGGGGAGGTATGGTTGACTCTCCGCTGTAGCAGGGACCCGGTTGAATGAGAAGGGACAGGCTCACTGCCCGCCTAGCTTTTCACATGTAATCCAGAGTGAACTTCATCGGAAGTCTCCTGGATCCATCCCAGCTCCACCTGCATGTGCGGGCCTCAATGAGCTGTGGTAAGCCACATATACAAAGGAAACATATATATTATGCATCAATTACAATTGGATAGCACTGTGATACTGGGTGACAACATGATCACCAATCACAGCTGAAGTAAGCCTCGAGGAGCTTTCCTCCTAGGCCTGGAGTGAAGTGTCAGTATTATGAGTAATCAGATCTTATCATCAGCATTTTGAGGCATGACTGTTGGTAGAAGGATGGACATCTCACTGCTGGTGTCCGAGTCAATGCCAGCGTTGTATCGTGGTGCTCTAGTGTCATCAGAGACGAAGGTGGCAGGGGTCTGTCCAAAAAATGCTGCAGTGTCAATAGCTGCTTGTTGATCTAGACAGGCCTGAGTAAGGGAGCGCGGTCCAGTTGAAGGAGTACCGCCCTGGCATCCTCTCCCATGCTATCCAAAAGGACCTCTTTGAGGTCTAGGTGTTGTTCCAGAGCTTGATTTCATGTTTGCTGCTTCATGTTGTTCAGCCCAGTCCCAAGCCTCCTCCGGTTCAGTGACAAAGAAGGAACATTGGTTAGCTATGATCTTTAATTTGGTGGGAATAGGAAGGTATAGTTGAGACCTACGGCTCGGAGTTGGCGTTCAATCTCTGTGAAGCTGGCCCTATGCTGTTGCACTGCGAGTGTGAAATCAGGGGCAGCTTTGCCTCCCCGGATGGTTCCTAGTGGTCTGAAGGGGCCACAGGTCTCCCCCACGTCGCCAGCCACTCGCCCCTTATACCGAAGAGTTCATAAAGGCGAAGGATCAGGTATTCAGCTGTGCCGCTCTAATGTGCGAGTCTGCCACCATCTTATGAAATGCGGCAGAGGCTGCAGACTGTAATGCCAGCCACAATCCTCTGTTGGCACCTCTCCCGCTGGCTGGTTTTGAATGAGAGCGGAATCAGCGTGTGGATAGCTCACCAAACATGAGCAGTCTTCGGGGTCCAGGGTAGCATCGACACCAACAGTGCAGACGGGGCCTTTACTGGAGCTCAGTAAATTGCATCCACCATGCTCAGTGGCCAAGCCACTCCCCCCCACACTAGTACACAACTTGACCAATGTGCGGATGAGCCCTATGAAGAAGCAAACCACCCTTTGGGTGGGTAGGTCTCAGGGGCTGCTCTTCCGCTAAGGCGAAGGAGTGTTGCCCCACTACTTTTTGAGCAGGAAAAAAAATGATAACGTAGTTATTATCATTTTAATTTTTGCAGGTTCAGGGCTCGGTTAGGGCGGGGATGGAGGCACAGGGAGAGGAGTGGTTTGCACACTCCAAGTGCCCATGACTGCTTGGCCGGCGTTTTGGCCCGGCCAAACAGTCATGCACACTTTGCATGTACCCCACCAGGCTGCATTACACAGCCTGGTGGGAACATGCCCCCAGTCCCCATCTGAGCCCCGATCCACGGCGCTCAGACCAATCACAACGCTGCATTGCAGCGTTGTGATTGGCTATGGGGAGCCTAGGTGCTTCCTGGTTTCGGGACTCGCCGGAGAAGCAAAGGAGAGACACTGCTGGTGGAAAAGGTAAGTAGTATTTTTTTTGTTTTTACTTTGTCCGGAAAGAAGGAATACTTGTTCAAGGTCCGTGTATTGTAATGTCTAGCGGCATCACTTAGCCAAAAGTGAATGCTCACGTGCAAAAAACCCATCCCGGCAATATCATGCGATGAAATGGTGGGTTTGGCAATGACAGCAATACTTTACAGTAAAGTGTGTAGTGTGCCTCTGTGGGAGACACAGAACAGCATGATGATGAACTGACAGGTTGGAATGATGACCCCCCTGCTATATTGGTGAAGTTCACTAAAGCCATCCACCAGTACATACTGGTAGATAGCTTCAGCACTCTTATATACATTGGTGAAGGTTCTTTCAAGGTTAACTCTGCTTCAAGCAAGTTAACATGCTTCTAAGCTATTCCTGCACTGTGGGCCCTGACTCAAGTGAAGTGTATGTTGCCAACTACTAAGGTCAACAAGCCAAGATATTCCATTTAAGCCAGTAGGGACATGAAAAATAAGGTCCAGAAACAAAAGAAAGGTGTGCACACTGAATTTTTGTGGAACTTCCTTGACCAAGTCCCCCTGAATAAAGAAAGGACCTATTCTAATTGGACAACTATGGTAGGATTTTCAGTAGCCTTGGAGAAGCCATACACTTTCCGCCTAACCTCTCAAACCCCAAGAGAGATTCCAAACATGTTGCCTGCATCAACGTTTGGCTGAAATCTTGTAGTTATTACACTATGAAATTGTGGTCTGAAGTTTGCTTTGTATCATTCTCGTGTTGCTATCAGTGTTCTTCTCATGCCTGATATGCTCTACCAATACTCTGGATACCTAATTTTAAGGGTTTTTTAGCCATTTTCTCAGTTCTCTATCATCAGAGTTCTACCAGTCTGTATTATATAGTTGTATGGGTCATTTGGTCGCTGACTCCATCTGCAATCTACGGACGAGGTCCAAATAGGCTGAAACCGGGCTGGTGTTGCTTGTGTTCCTGCTCTGAGAGGACTTAGCCTGGCAGTTTTGTTTGGACTGTTCCTATTGAAGCAGGACTAAGGCTGATTTGCATATGGATCGTTCCTGACATGGTGGGCAAAAAACGATGGATTGGATTGCGGCCCAGAGTAATTAGCAGTGGCTGAGAATAATTCAAGGAATCTACTCATCACTTTTTTGTTTTCTTCTGTTAGTATTAACAGTACATTGTTAATGTGCCTTTACATATAGCTTTTTCGTTGTGAAGGCCTGGTTTAGACATCTTCATTTCTTCTTACATATGGCGCCTTTTTTACACCAGCATAAATCATGCTTGTGCTGGGTTCATTTGTTGTAGTTTGACTTAGCATAGAGTTTCTGTGGTCTTTCTTTTTCCTTGGAACTTGGAGATGGAAGCACGAATGAGTGTGTTATGGTCCAGTGTGAAATATGATTCTCAAAATCAAAGTTTTAAAATTCTATTACTTTTTTATGAAAATGTAGTTTATGTTTCTGTGATCGGGCATGGTCCTTTACCTCAGAAAGTCGTGCCTTAATTTAACCAATTTATTGTCTTAAAATGTAACATTAATACTTTTTAGATCGAGCCTAGAGTAGCGCGCAAGCGCTGCTTCTGGCGAAGACTTTATGTAGTGGGCATTTGAAAGCTGACCACACGCTCGTGCACAATGGCCTTTTCCCTGCGGTTACCCGCACGGCAGACATCTGTTTCCAATTATCGTGCCCTGACGTGGGCGCGATAATTGAAAACACATGGCCATTGTGCACGAGCGTGTGGTCAGCTTAGCAGGCTGCCGCGCTCGCTCGCCCCCGCTCCTCTCTGACGCTGCCGATGTCTCAGCGCTTCACTTGTTTTTATTGTGTTCCACTCCGTGAAATCATCCAGATCTGAAGGGCCATAAATCTACGGACTGCAGCAGCGCGCGATCGCGATGTTGATCAGTTGCACTTTCACGGCCGCGCGGCCGTGAAACTGACGCGGCCGCGCGATCTTGATCAGTTTCACTCTCACGGCCGCGTCAGTTTCACGGCCGCGCGGCCAATGCTTGTTCTATCTAGACCTGAAATGTCATGACAACCCAGTTCTAGAACTGTAAACATAGTGCAGGTATGAATGTATTTTGACATCCAAGCATTTCATTTCGTATTTATTCTTTCTTATAGTTTATCAATTAATTCTGTTTATTATCACAAAGCTTTTCACATCCCTTAATAAAAAACATATTTTCGCCAGTTTGCCTCTTTTGGAAAAGCGCAACAGAAACCTGTAAACCGTGGACAATACTACCGCTAAAGCACATGCGGAAATAAATGTGACAGAGTGTCTTGCAAAATAATATAACTGACTACTGAAAGGCAATATGAGACATCATCCCCAAGTACTTTGAAATAGGAGGCATGAAAGATCTTTTAATGAAAAGGTTTATGGAGATACGTATAACCATATTTTCTATACAAAGGCAGCTTTATAACTATACTGTCAAACAGTCCACAACTTTTTGACTAGAAATTCTAAACAACTTTCCGTTATTATTTAGTCTAATTAAATCTGTTCTTTTCATAAGTCACAGTTAAACAAACCCATTAAGTTTTACCGCAGAGAGCTTGTTTTGTTTTTGCTGCCGGTGCAAAGGCGGGTTTCTGTGAACAGCGAGGTTTCCTGTCACGCTCGCGGAGGTCCACCCTTGTGGCCCATTGTCACCGAGGCGATGTGGAACCACCAGCTTCCTGCACACCGACAACCTTCAGACTGTGACCGCGAGCGCTCACTGCAAAACGCTTGTATCGCCAAGTTGGACACGGCTAGAACGAGGAGTGGCGGGCTGATGTCTCTGGGAGGCAGCAGAACTAGGGAACAACCAGGCGCTTGCAGAGGAGGCTAAACTCTGTGGGTCAAAGTCAGTCACGTGCCGCGTGGAGTAACGTTTGTTGGGGAAAGTCAGTCACGTGCCAAGTAGGCTAACGTTTGTTATGGCAGCTGTGGCTGGCCCAGTCCTGCTGGAATCCATCGGACATATTTACAAACATTCTTCTCAATGCAGTGCTGCAAGCAGGGTCGTAGCTTCGGGGAGGGGGGAATGTGGAAGGGACACCTCCACCAACCCCAAATAAATGCATTATTGGCTTGAGAGTTTGGTCTAGGGGCCCCACGTCAGATCTTCTATGCCTTATTTGTTTTTTCTCTTCGTTCTCCTTTATTATAAAACGTTTTAACTGCTTTTTAGGTTTCGCCTGCACTTCACTTGCGCTGTGCTTTATAAATCTGTTGTTTTCAATATAAACTTAAAAAAGGGAGCCTCCTCTCTTTCCTAGCTTCTCATTGGTTCTTGTGTGTGCCACTTACCTCTCTTCCATTTCTATTCGCTGTAGCAGATTTCCCTGCATTTATCAATGCTTGTTCCTCGTCTGCTTCTCCTACCAGTTTCCCACCACCGAAATACTGTTAGCATCCACTTTGGTGTAACTATATTTTCATAAAGTTTTGCCTTTTACTCTTGCAGCATATTTATATAACAATTTATCTACCGGAGAGATTAAGTGATTTGCATAGAATCACAGGATGTTGCGCAGCGCCGCCAAGACTCGAACCGGGAGAGCCAGCAGCTTTGGCCACTACACCACATCCTCTCCACTCCAGTGTTATCTCCTAGGGAGCTCTTTTCTTCTCCCGGACGATGATTGATGAAAGCAGCTCATTAAGCGTTACAAAGGCAAAACTGATGCATTACCAATGCTTGTTTTGTCTTGAAGGAACTGAGACAGAGGCCCACCCTATGCAAATAAGTATTGAACCTGTTCCTTGTGGGTACAGTGTATATCAAACCTTGGTCATCCCTCCGTCCTTGTGCCTATTGTTTTTTAGTTGGGTAATTATGATTCACATCCCCTAAATCTCACGGACTAAGCTACGCCCCTGGCTGCAACCCAAGTTCCTGTGTTGTGGCTGCTAAAAAGGAGAGAGCAAAACAGAGCCATAATGAGTAAGATATGGTGCTGTTTTCCTCTCTCCTTGCGCCGATGCACTCTAGGCTGCCAAGTGTCAAAGCACACAACCTGTAGCTATTGTACAAAGCAATGTGCTTTCTTTCAAACATAGAAACTATACTTTAATATTTGTCGTACTTTGTATGTGTGCTGTGTAGTACAATACACATGCAAAGTTAGAAAAAAATAGAGAGTTTTAAAACTTGGTCCACAGTCAGTTCTGCCTTGCATAGGCTTGGGTTTCTGGTGCAAATCCCTATTATCAATGTTAGTAGATAGGGATTTGCGTCAAAACCCATGGGTGGTTGCATTGGAATGCCCATAGATCACCCATGGAACACCTTCTTAACACAAGGTAGCATATAACACTACTTTGCAATACGTTGGTCAACTTTCCAATGCAAATCCTTATTTGTGTTAGAAAGTAAATACCTCTACAACACTCTGCTCTGGGTTTGTTACAAAGTAACACAAACTTGGCGCAAAGTGTTAGTAAATCTGGGGCCAAGAAGGGTAGCAGTGATGGATCCCCGGAAGGCCTGGGTGAGAGTCAGTGTCATGTCAGGCAGCTGCAATACCTTCCAGAAGTTTTAGTTTGTATGCAAACATTGACTATTTATGCCCCAGCCCTGTTGCTTTTCCAGAGATGTTATTCTATTGAGAAATGTCACCATCAAGAAGTCCCCTCTATACTAATCTAGCAGGGCCCATGCATCATTCTTTTCAACAACCTTCTTTCGTGTGTGACCAGTGCACTCACTCCTAGGATGTTAGTATCAAGCTGCATCGGGTGGTATGTGAAGCATCGATGACTAATGTACTAACATCGATGGATAATAATATCAAACCACAGCCGTAGAGCTGGACTCACCACTGTAGTCATATATCAGCAGCCCATGTCCAACACCCTGCTGCATTGTGGCAGTCCTCTCTGCACTCCAGTTCTAATTCATAACTTTAGGCTGTTTTTAGGCCACCGTGAGCTTTTTACCACCTCGCCTGGGTGCAGGGCTTCTTTTGTAATGAAATAAGCGCAAGGTCCAAGGTTTTTCCTAAGAGCCAACCACTGGTGATGCCAAATAGAGGGGTTGCCGAATACCAAGGGTGTTTGATTTTGATTCAACTTCATACCTCTTATTTACACCACCCTACACTTCATATTTCTTTATTTCGCTCTTTTTACCTTTTTTTAATCACTGATTTCTCCCTTTGTTAGTGTTTTTCTATCTTTCTCTTTCTCATTGCTTCCTTTTCTGCCTTTCTCACTCGCCTGTTTGGGTCAGAGTCTAATGATAAAAACAAATTCCTGCCCCCAAAACTGTGTACCATTGCCCCATACCAGCAACCACTGCCCCATATTATGCACTGCTCAGATTACTCTTCCTGTATCAAAATCAATGATTGTAAGTCAAGTTTTTCTAAGAACTAAAAATTAGTTTGTGTTTTTCTGGTTTGGCTTCACCTTTCACATAATTCCATTCCCTATTTACTGGCTAAGTCTTCCTAAATATTAATGCAGATCTATGCCACTCTCCTTTTTGAAAAAATAAGGAGACATGCACAAACTAGCAATACACATCACAACAAAGCTGGTGTTAAAGGCTGTTCTTTCTCCTAGATCTATATGCACACAACTAGTGCTGGGCCGTTGTACCACATTTCACCAAGATCAGGCTGACGTGTTCTTTAATATTCATGTGCCTGAAGCAAGAAACATTACACCCCAGATTTCTTTCTGACAGAAGCTGATATAGCAGAAGAAGCGTTGGCAAAGCCAATAGGCCTAATGCAGCATTGGCAGAACTTTAGTGGTTCTGAGCAGCATCCTCCATAAGAAACAAGCATTTGCAATGCAATAGGTCTCGCATTTACGCGAGTTTGAGCTATTGACATTGCAAATGATAATGCCTTTATTTTTGTTTTCGTTTTTAAAACATAAATAAAAGGCATAGTCAGTACAATGCCAATAGCTTAAAGTCGCGTAAATGCGAGACCTATTGCATTGCAAATGCTTGTTTCAGGTTACTACTGGGGCCCTGACTGTAGTAACTGCTAGCTCTGGTGCACCCAGTGACGATTGCATTGCTATTCAGTGCAATGCTATGTTACATGAATATTTTGGCCTGGCCTTCAGAAAAGTGGTTAATGCCAGGCAAAGCATTACAGCTTCCACGGCCAGAAATGCTGCCAACATACACAATATTTTACATATATTTGTGCGTCCAGGTACAAGCAAGAGTTCGAATTGGAAACATGCTCAGTCATACCCAGATATTTCTCTATAACTGTGTGCAAAATGCTACAATACCAATCATAACCACATTTCAGAATTGTGATCTGCAGTGCCCTTTAAAGTAAATACATCACGGGAACCACATTGCGACCGATTTCCGGACTTGCTAAAGGAATTAATAAAATGCTTTTTGCACTGAACTGTGAAACACTTTGCTGAGCTGCACTGTGACATACATGCCTTTATATTTCTGCATTAAAGGAAAGCCTAGAGTCTGTCACATTGAGGCGCTCGTGCCTGCAACCTATTTTGCTTTTATAAACTACTTGTCAGCTTCTGAAAAGGTTAGCCGGGGACTGCCAATTTGTCAAAGGCAGTGTTCCTTTGAATGGATATGCCAAGCTTGCACTGTGTCATTTCTAAGATCAATGGATTGAGTTTTCTGGTTGAAAAGTCGACTCCTGTTCTAGCCACATCTTTCCCTTTCTTGTGTAAAGTCATTGATAATCCCTGCTGGGTCACTTCTTGTGAGAGAGTGAAACCAGCCCCGTCTTGAAATATTATCTCCATCATCCATCCTGGTATATGCACATTTCTCTTCGTCTCTAAGGAAAAGACTGAATAGCACCATTGTTAAACTCTCTGGGCTCTTTCAGAGTGGCCCATGTTCAGAGGATGGTCTTTACGAGGTGTTATAGAACCTCTTCATTCTGAGTTCTACCACCCAGGAATGGGGAGAATGTGTTAATTCCGCAAGTTTCCACAATTATGAGCTGCAAAACCCAGAATATTATAGTATTTCCATGCACAAATCCCACCAGGTTTTATCAGGCATAGTTTGTTTGGGAGAAAAAGTGTGGTATTACTGCACAAGTTGTAATGCGGATTTGGGTGCAAACTCCTACTGGCTTCCGAATCGGGATTACCACGGGACTCTGAATGAAGACCCCTATCTCTTTGTAGCAGTTTTAGCATGCCCTCACTTTGGCAAGAGAAATGTTTTTTGCTATGTTCATCAGCGTGCAGGATTGAGCTGGCTCCAATGGATCACAACCATGAAGTCAATGAAATGAGACTCCAACGCACCATGATGCAATCCACCAGTGGCGGCTCCTCCGCTAAGGCGGAGGAGCGTCACTTCACTGCTTCGCAGCAGTGAAGTACAGTAAACATAAAATGATAATAACTGTCATTATCATTTTATGTTTCCTTCTGCTGCAGCTTTGCGTTTGGGGCGGGGCTGTTCCGACGACAGAGGAGCAGAGGAGGAGTGTTTTGCACACTCCTAAGTGCACATGACTGTTTGGCCGGCCCTCTTGGGCCAGCCAAACATTCATGCGCACTTCGCATCTTCTCCATGCAGGCTGCATTACAGCCTGCGTGGAGAACATGCCCAGGCCCCCATTCCCTGGCTGAGTGCCGATTCACGGCGCTCAGACCAATCACAATGCTGCATTGCAGCGTTGTGATTGGCTATTGGGAGACTGGGAGCCAGGTGCTTCCTGCTGCTTCCTGCGTCCTGCTGCGGGACCGGAGTCCAGAAGAAGAGGACGGAGGAGGTGCATCAGCCGTCACATATATTTTTTTTTTAAACTTTTTTCATCCCCCTGCCCCTGCCCTACCACCTGGGTCCAGTAGCAGCCGCTACTGTCAAGACGTACACTGAGGTTCTGAACAATTACTTATTCATGTGTGAAAGCTTTTGCTAATAAAATAACACACCAGGATGGTGGTGTACAATTTTGGCTTAAGGCATGTGTCCCTTTACTGCAGAGCAACTTGTGAAGACTTGTAGATTCTTTGAAGGAAACCTTTATGCTTCTGTCGAGGCAGCTGGCATCCAGACTGAAAAAAGACCTAGGGCCACATGTACGACCATTTAGCACGTACCAACCCAATTGTAGGAGTCGGTAACCTATTACCGACTCGCAAAATAGGGTTTGCGAGTCGGTATTAGGAAGGGACATGCCAAGGGGCATGTATGAATGTTTTGCTACTGGAATGCGGTCGCAAAACATTCATATTCTACTGTCTCTGTGAAGGAGGTGGTAACCCATTCACAGACAAGAAGGGGTCCTCAAGGGACCCTTTCCCCTTTGCTTACGTGGGCGCCAACATTTTTTAAGAGCAGATAGTGGTCCCACAGACCACTGCCTACTCTTAAAAAATGAAAAGGTAGCTTTTCATTTTTATTTTTGAAATGCAGCCCATTTTCCTTTAAGGAAAACGGGCTGCATTTCAATAAAAAGAGGCTTTATTTAAAAAGCAATCACAGACATGGGGGTCTGCTGATCCTAGCAGGCCACCATCCATGTGATTACATGCCATTCCCAATGGGTCGCAAATTGCGACCTACCTCATGAATATTGATGAGGTAGGTCATTTGTGACCCCATTGGGAACCACTGAATGTGTCTCAGACACATTAGTACATCGCATTTTGCAAGTCCCTAATTACGAATTGCAAAAAACCGCAATAAAAGACTCGCAAAATGAAATGGTCGTACATCTGGTCCCTAAGTCACAATGAAGTAATTTACCACTCCAAGGCACAATTGCATGTAAATACTTGTCTCCATCTTGGTGTCTTGAGGAGCATAAGAGCAGATTAAGAGGAGCTGCTACCCCCTTTACCTGTGCCAAGGTTAGAAGGACATGACATGAAAAGGATGGTACAAACCAGATCACATATCGGAATATGCCATACAATCAATTATGTAGTATCCTATACTTGCAAAATATTAGAACACGAGGACAGATAATGTCCCATCTCACCTCCTAATCCAGAAGCTAGAAAAACAAACATTCTACTTGCCTTTGGCCATCCGCGGCATGGGGTTGGCCACAGGGCCTGACCTGTGGCCAGGCCCTGCGTCCAACCCCCTGCAGGCAGCCAGTTTCCTGCCGGGAGAGGGATTACGCAGCTTCCCTCCCCAATCCACTATTGGCTCCCCATCTTCCTGGGTCAAAAAATATATTATTAGGGGAGGGGGCACATGGCCTCCCTCCCCGAGCCTGTAGAGGCCCCAGGGACCCCATCCCCTGGGGCCAAAAACATTTACATTAGGGGAGGGGGTGCATGGTCCCCCCTCTCCAAGTCCAAATGGGCCCAAGGAACACCATCCCCAGAGGCCATACACTAATTATAGGGGAGGGGGTCATGTGTCCCCCGCACCCCAAGCCTGAAGAGGCCTGGGGGACCCCATCCCCTGGGGCCAAAAACATTTATTTTATGGGAGGAGGTGCGTGGACCCAAATGGGCTCCAAGGACTCCATCCCCTGGGACCAAAGTCTTATTATAGGAGAGGGGGCCCATGGTCACCAGTGGCACCGGGGATCCCATCCCCAGGTCCTTTATTTTAATGAAGGGGTGCACAGCCCCCCTCCTCTAGCCAATAGTGGCTCCGGGGACCCCATCCCTCGGACCACACCATATATGTTAAGGGGAGGTGCGCGTGACCCCCTCCATGAGCGTTAATAGACCCCGTGGACCTCATCCGCTGGGCCGCAGTTAACTTAAAGGGGAGGGGCATGTGGCCCCCTCACCAAGCCCTAATAGGCCCGAGGACTGCATTCCCCGGGGCCACAGTTAACGTAAAGGGGAGAGGTCAGGCGGCCTCCCACTGCCTGAGCCTATTGTGGCCCTGGGAGCCCATCCCCCAGGGCTTGTTTTATTTGTATGATATATCTTAATCAATGGCTAGGATAATAAGCTGAAAGCACACATCCCCACATGTAAAATTACAAAATACTGTAAAGACTTTTACAGAGTGAATAGGTGCTTCAAGAGGGATGAAGTGGCCATCAGACACCTCAATCGAAGGAAAGTTCCAACTTAAACACCACGAACCCTTGAACAGCAAAAAACAACAAGTCCAAATCTTCTTCTTGACAGGGTGTGCTGCTTGTTTTGGAAGAAGGTGTGTGTGGTGTTCTTGTTCTTGCCTTATCTATTCCATGTTCTACCTTGTTACCAAGGTTTCCTACTCCAGGCCAGAATGTTCCACTGTTAGGAATGTTGATGCTTGAATTTGTAGATCAGTTGCTGTTGTTGTCTGTAGGATGAGGTCTCTATGTTTGGAACTACATTAAAGCAACCTACTTTGAAGGATTTGCCTGCTGTGTTTCTTCTTGAGAGGTGCTCAACACCTCATTTTGGCGACGAGCGAAAATCATCCCCAAGAGACCTCAACTCGACATTGTCAACATAAAAAAAAAAAAGGATTTATTTTTACCGTCGTTCTTATGGACCTCTTTGTACTTTTGCCGATCGACTTCGTCTCTTCATGGATTGATGCTGTTTCTTTCTTCGAGTGCTGGCAACTTTACCGTTTATTTTTATTATCAAGTGCCACACTCCTCTGATCCACTCCCATGCCCTTTGGAGTAGTTTTGTGGTCTTGCTGACTCCTGCTTTCGGCGTGGTACACTCCAATGTCCTCTCTGACTCCAAACTCCTTCGTTTTGGCCGATCGGCGCTGCAACGGTGTGATGCCTGACTTCACTTGCCTGGCCTCAGCGTAACTCTGACTTCACGTTACGCTCCCGGCCACCGGCCATTTTGAAACCTTCAACTCAACTTGCCTCGCTGCCCCGTGACGTTCAAACGTCACGTCACGTCCGCGGCCATTTTGGGAGTATTTTGTCTACTCTGCCTGATCCTGCCTGACCCTGCTGCGACAACCTGCTCTGCGGTATCCGGGTATTTTCACCACACGAGCAGCACCCTCTGACTCTGCAGCGACATTCCAAACAACGTCACTGCCTTTAAATATTCAAAACATAGTCTCTACATCCCATGCTGATCTGCACAGCTTGGTTGCAGGTTACATCACCTCTACATCCTACGCGATCTGCACAGTTTGGTTGCAGGTTACATCGCCTCTACATCCTACGCTGATCTGCACAGTTTGGTTGCAGGTTACATCGCCTCTACATTCCTACGCTGATCTGCACAGCTTGGTTGCAAGTTAAATCGCCTCTACATTTTACGCTGATCTGCACAGCTTGGTTGCAGGTTACCTAACCTGTGTTGTTGGTAAGTGAGTTTCCTTTCACTCACACAGGCTGATTTGCACAGCTTCAGTGCAAGTTTCAGTTACTTCAACGCTGATCTGCACAGCGTAAATTTCATTGTCATCACCCTTCAAAATCCATCCAACGTTGGTCTGTGAAACTTAATACTTTGTTTTATTCTAGTTATCTCATGTGAACAGAACACACATACTTTACTTTCTTTGACACTTCATCACCCATGTATTAAGCACATCTTTTATTTGTCACAGTTGCCTGATTTATTGAATTTGCTGCTATGCAAAACGTCACCTCCCCTCCATTTTTTTTGTCAACTCCTGGGGATCCTCCTATCCCCTGGCTAAAATGGAAGAAGGTGTTCACAAACTATGCTAGGGTTTGTGGCACATCGTTAAGTGCAGAAAGAAAGTCTTCCTTGTTTTTGCATTGTTTAGGATCTGAGGGGCAAGAGGTGTTTGAACACCACCCAGATCTTCCTGACAATGATTCTGCCACATTGAATGAGTATGAAATATGTATAAAAAAAATGGACTTGCATTATATTCCCAAGGTGAGCATGATTTTGGAGCGTTATCACTTTGGGAAGAGAATACAAAGGCAGGAAGAATCTGTTGAACAATATATTACAGCATTACGCAAGCTAGCATCAACTTGTTCTTTTGAGGGATCAGTTGATGTTGGGTTGTACTGTGGATAAAGCAAAAGAAAGTCTTTGGCAAAAAGACAGTCCTCCTCTTGAAGAGGTTATTATTACGTTGAAAATGCATGAGCATTCTAAAGCCTGTGTTGAGGCAATTCGCAAGGATGCTATTAGCCCTAAGTGCAACAATGAAACAATTAAAGAGGTGAGGATTCAATCCTCTGATAAATCTTTTAAATCTATTTCTGATTGCGTCTCTAATACTACGAAATTCTCACGCCCTTATGGAAACTCTAAAACCTTTCAGGGTAAGTGTTTCAGATGTGGGAACTCAGGCCACATGGCAAACTTTAAGGACTGTCCAGGATGGAGAGTTGTTTGTTCGCTATGTAAAAAAAAGGGGCATTTCTTTAAGTGTTGCAGATCCGGAAAAGACCAGAAGAAGGTCAGAGAAGTTGATATTTATGTTCATGACGATCAAGATGAAATAATTTGTCAGGTCAGTGATCAAACAGTTGATGGTCCATTTGAAAATGTTCTTGTCAATGGCAACTCAGTTGAAATGTTGTTTGACTCTGGTGCGAGGATTACCCTCATACCGAAAGTTTTTTATGAGAAACAACTTTCTGGGAAGGTAGACCTGGTTAAGCCTGACATCATACCAAGAGGGTACGGTGGACAGATCATTGACTTATTAGGCTATTTCTGGGGTAGGATTAGGTGCTGTTTTGTTACAATCTGGTAAAGATTTTGACAACACCATTTTGTTTATTTCTAGGCCACTTAGGGGAGCAGAACACAACTATTCGGTTGTTGAAAAAGAAGCCTTGGGAGTCTAATGGGCAATTCGCAAATTGAAGAAGTTTCTGTGGGGCAAACACTTTTCTGTTGTTTCAGATCACAAACCTTTAAAAGAGGTGTTTGGAAAGAAAGGAATTGATTGCGTCTCTCATAGGATAAGGAAATGGGTAGTTGCGCTGCAGGACTTTGAGTTTGATATCTCCTATTTACCTGGTTCAAGTAACATTCTAGCAGATTGTTTGTCTAGGTTGGGTGGATCAAACATTCTGGATTCCTTTGATACAAATGATTGTTTTGCTGGTGAGGATGTTGAGGAGGATTTGAAGGTTTGTGTAGTGAGTGAAGGCATTTTAACTGAAGTGGAGTGGTTGGATGGCTTAAATGCTGATTCTGTTTTACAACAAGTTATTACCTATGTACGTGGTGGTTGGTGTGAGAAATGTGATTGTACTGAACAACTTAAGGGGTATTGGTGAGTTAAAGAAGAATTGTCTGTTTGGAGTGGTTTACTCTTAAGAGGTAGCAGACTTGTGGTGCCAGAGAATCTACGTGACAAATTGGTGGCAAATGCTCATGCTAGCCATATGGGCATCGCCAAAACTAAAGAAAGAATTAGGGAGGCCTATTGGTGGCCTGCCATGGATGTGCACATAGAGAGAATTGTACGTGCTTGCTCTCAGTGTGCGAATAGTGACAAAATACTCAAGTGAGGGACTCAACCGATGGTCGTCAGGAAACAAGCCAATGGTCCTTGGGTGGATGTTGCTATAGACATTTTGGGTCCTGTGAAAATAAGAACACAGGATCGCTATGTTTTAGTTTGTATTGATATGTTTTCCAGGTGGCCAGAAGTAAAAATTGTCAATTCGGTTGATTCTGGTGCTGTCATTAAGTTTTTGGAGGATCTCTTTGCGAGTGAAGGGTTGCCAGCTTCTGTGTTATCTGACAATGGAATTCAATTCACCTCTCTTATGGTGGAAAAAAGTTTGAGAGAGAGAGGCATTGTTCATAAGCGGGCTTCACTATATCACCCTGAATGCAATGGTGTTGTTGAAAGGTTTGTGAAGGTGCTTAAAGAGTCAATGCAGTTAGCAATGGTCTCTGGTGGTGACTGGGAGGAAGCTGTAAAGAAAAAGGTGTGTGAGTACAGATTCACTCCACATTCTTCTACAGGAGTTTCACCTTTTAGATTGTTTAAGGGGAGAGTGGCCAATACTCAGGTCACTCCTCTTTGGGTCACTTCTAGAAAAAAGGAGGCTGGTAGAGTGGAAGACTGTACTGAGGGATGGAAAGACAGAGAGTTGGAAAAGATGGTGAGGAGAAAAATTGGTTATGATACAAGAAAAGCTGTAAAAAAAACGGTGGTTGAAGTTGGCGATTGGGTTAGAGTAAAACTGCCGGAAAGAAGATTTGGTAAGTCAAAGTTTGGTCAGCCTATCAGGGTGGTCCAAGCTCTTGGGTAATGCCATTAAAACCCAAGATCATAGGATTTGGAATCTCAACAGGGTTGTGAAATGTCTTCCTAAATATGCTGGCGAGGGTCCCGGGGAGACATGCTCTCCTACTCTGCAAGTTGTGGAAAGAAGGTCTAATAGACTGAGGAGGATTCCTCTACGTCTGCAAGATTGTGTTTCTTGATTGGTGTTACTTTATGTTATCCTTTGTTTCATTCTGTTTCTCACTTTGTTTTTGTTAGGATTGATAAAGGGGGAGGTGATGTGGTGTTCTTGTTCTTGCCTTATCTATTCCATGTTCTACCTTGTTACCAAGGTTTCCTACTCCAGGCCAGAATGTTCTACTGTTAGAAATGTTGATGCTGGAATTTGTAGATCAGTTGCTGTTGTTATCTGTAGGATGAGGTCTCTATGTTTGGAGCTACATTAAAGCAACCTACTTTAAAGGATTAGCCTGCTGTGTTTCTTCTTGAGAGGTGCTCAACATCTCAGTGTGCCTTTGAGCATTTCGAGGATTTGGTGATCTGGCATAGGGGACTTTCCTTTTCCGTATGCAATTATGTTAAAATATGCTTATTTGATATGAAAGGTTTAATTTATTTTTATATATTATGTGATTTTCTAGCCCTGAGGAAGTATTTCATCAACACGAAACACATGATGGCTAGAGTGATGAAATAAGAATTAAAAAAGTGTCACCTGTGAAGAAGATTTGGCATTGTTGTTTGCAGTTTTATCTGTAGGTGGTTGCCCCGGTGCCCACCCGGGGGACTCACCAAGTAGCAAGTTGGGGGCCATGGAGGGAGTCCCATGGCCCCAGTGGCCCCACCGGTACCCTGCATACTGCGGGAGCTGGCTTTGGTCCAGCCCGACGAGAGCATCTCTTTTTAAATGCTCACCCCAGGCAGGAGCAATCTGTGTTTCCCTGCCTGCAGGAGCGTGGGCAGGGAAAAGAATTCTGCTGACACCTGGCGGGACCATATTTAATGCTCCCACCGGGTGGGAGCAAACATATGTTTCGCTCTCTGTGGTTCTGAGGGTGGGGAAACTACTGTGTCCCATGGATGGCCTCCCCAGGACACAGTAATAGAGCTGGCCCCGGAGGATGGGGTCCCCCGGGGCCTTAACAGGCTCAGGGAGAGGGCCCATGCAGCCCCCCTTTAAAGTTGAGTTCAGCCCCTGGGCTGTTTAAGGCTGAGGGAGGTGGGTCACGCGGTCCCTCTCCCCCTTTTTATATATTCGGCCCAAGGGGATGGGGTCACCAGAGCCTAATAAGGCTCGGGAGGGAGGCCGTGCACCCCCCTTAATTAAGGAACCCGACCCCGGGGAATGGGGTCCCAGGGCCCAAAATGGGCTTAGGGAGAGGGGCCCTCTCACGCCCCCCTCCTCAACTAATTTATAATAAATGTCAGGGAGCCATTTTTTTTTTTTTTTGCCGAAATCCCGCTGGACTAAATCCCCAAGTCCTATAATGGCTGCCAGCAAAATTTTTCTTCATGTTGCTGTCAGCCTATCAGAGCTTTGCTTCTGCTGGAGCAAGTTGGCCCAAGGGTAAAAAAGCCCCATGGGCCAATTAGAAGGCTCTATGTTTTTTTAATTGGGTCCAAGGGACTCTCGCTAGAGTCCCTCAAACCCAACCATCCAGATTTACAATTTTGATTCTAGCTTTATATCTCCAAAACTACTTCACAGATTTACCACAAATTAGAAAAAGCACACTTTCTGGATCAAGATCTAGCTTCCTGCCAAGTTTAGTGAAATTCCGTCCTTCAATTTCTGCAGTAGTGCTTCATTAAAAAAATCTATGGCAAATGCATGAGGCGTTTCCATTTTGGAACCCCACTTTTTTGTGACCCCTGCCCCAAAGCTTTCCATGCATATATTAGCAAATTAAGCAAAAAGTAGCACTTTTTTGGAAGGTTTCGAGAATATTCGTCAAATGGCACCAAAATTATTAGCAAAACAAATAACGCATTTCCTATGGAAATGCTGACCAAATATATATCTATCTGAAACGTAGCACACTAAATGCTTCTGAACTGGTTATTGGTTGCCCTGTTGCAGGAGCAGCTTGGGCCAACTCTCCCAGGTACCCACACTGTTGACACCGGAAGGTCAATATGGTGAGATCTGTGGGAACACAAGGGGAAGGGTTCGGGAACAAACAATAAAATTAAATAACAAGTTAAACAAGGAACTAAAATAATGACCTAGAATAATAAAGGATCCAGGCAGGTAAGTAGGGCAGTCCTGGATGATCTTTAGGTTGCTAATAGATCCGCCTTACCTGGGAAGGAGGCCGTTAGATTCACGTGCACTCCCTGATACGATGGGTATGTCAAGGTACAGGGCGATTGCCACTATGTACTATAACAGGGCGATTGCCACTAGGAACTGTATTTCAGACACTATGGAAGACAAGTACCAGGTAGCACCTCTTGGGGGGGGGGGCTTCACAGACTCACACACATCATCAACATATCAGTGCCATTCTTAAGAGAGCATGTATTCCTTCATACAACAGGCACCGGCGTGGCACAAAGTAGTATTGCTTCATACACAAGGTACCGGCGTGCCAAGAAGCAGGGGCGTGTGTATTCCTGCATACACTAGATGCTGCAGTGGAGGTCGGATTTCCCCCAAACACACCAGAACAGTGAAGCGGTGTGCAGCCTGCATGTCGTCACCTTTTAGCAAGGAACTGTCTAGGCCCACTCACAGGGGTAGTGGAGCGGCACACAGTCTGCACGCCACCAACCTTCAGGCAAGACAGTCTCAGCACTTTCACCCCCTACGTATCAGTAAGGCAGCAAGATCGCAGATCCAGCCTCCCCGCACCTGATAGCCTTGTGCCTCTCGAGCCACACAGTCAAGACTTATCCGTAGTCCAAGGATCCAGCAATGGGGCAGTCCTCACAGAGGTGCGAGTCCCTCAGAGTTCTTGAGGCGAGCATTGATAGTTCCAGAAGTGCCTCTTTATAGTGGCAACATAAAAAGGGCTGCCAGAAGTTGGTTCTCCCCGCGAGATGTCAGCTGTGCGTCTCAAGCGGGAGAACTAAACCGCAACACTGCAGTTGCAGACGCGGTTACCGAGGCCGGAAGAATGCAGGAAGTCAGGGCGGAAGCGGTACATATATGGAGTCAATGCAAGGAAAACACAATGCAGGTACCACACAATGCACGCCATTCCAATCTACATAATTCCACTCTACGCTATTCCACTCTACACCACTCCACTCTATGCCACTCCACTCTACGCCGCTCTACTGAATGCCACTTCAGTTTACACCAAGCCACTCTACGACGCTCCATTCTATGCTACTCCACTCAACGGAATTCCACTCTACGCCACTACACTCTATGGCACTCCCCTCTACACCATTCCCCTCTCTGCCACTCCACAGTATGCTGTTCCACTCTACACCACTCTAGTCTACACCACTTCACTTTACACCACTCCACTCTACACCCATTCACTATAAGACACTGTACGACAGACTACTCTATAAAACTAGTACACAAAGGGAGTCACTGTTCCTTGTAGAGGAAGAACAGGAAGAAACTTTTGTTGTGTGCTACTCTATCTGTGGGGGACAGTGTGTCCTCATCATAATGCCCTCACACACCCCGAAGGATGTCATGCTTCATCATTTGGGCTTTGCTTCTCGTTGGGCCGGCGCTGCAATGCCCAACGGGTCCCCCGAATGGGTCACTTTATCGGAGATCTTTTGATGAAAAGCCGTTTGGGTGCGTGGGTGTAAGTGGCAGTGAAGTCTAAAGTGGTGTATTTAAAAAATGACTGGAGGGAGGGTGGGTACTATTTATTAGGGTGATCCCTCTGTCATTGTTAAAACAAAGTGTGTGGTGCTGCTCTAGGGGATATTATGTCCCTCTGTAGCTGGGTATATGTCCCTAATGGACATATATAACGGTCAACATGTTTCGCGCTGTATGTGGCCTCAGATGGAGATCCAGAGCGCTTCTTCAGGACCAAAGGAAGTTCAATTTTTGTATCAAGCGGCGGCCTAAACTAACCAGTGCCGCCAAATCTGTAGAAAGGAGTAGCGTTTCTGAAAAGACAAAAGTGTAGGACAAAAGTATAGTGGCATTAGTATCTTGTCATGGTAGGTTCATATTGTCCGTGTCATCCATTGGAGGGCCTGGTGCGCATTACCCTTAGCGTGAGTATTATCGCTATAGGTTGGCGTAGGTGCATGTATAATAACAGTGATGTGAATAATTAAAACGATTTTTCTCAGCATAGTGACAGACATACATAAATAGGTATAAGATCAATGATAAGATTGTGCCAGTGTAGTTCTTTATCCATATATTTATTCCATCGTTCATACTGTACCCCGGGTTAGAGTATCCAAGTTGATGTAACTCTATGAAAGGCTCATTCATAAGGTAAGTATATGAACCATAGCTGTCTAGGTAGATAATACCGTGAAAGTGGGCCCCACCATTGATGGCAAACCTCGAGACACTGTTGTATTGATTTCTGCAAAATACATCATATTTCTCACCCCTTAATATTAGAATCAGGACCTCATGAGATCAGTGAGGGCACTCGGGAACTGTGAATAAGAGGAGGCAAAGTAAATAGTGTTAAGAGGCTTCATTGTTCCTTGCTGTTGTAATTAATAAAGTTTTTGCTGAAAACAAAACCGCATTGTTTTGGAAACTACAAAACTAAAAAACTAATGAGCTAAAAAGCCGTTATGCAGAGTCCAGGGACGATCCCTAGCATGTTTGGAAGGTTTTACACAGAGAACACCAGTACATAAATTGCTCAGGTTTTGTTTTTAAGAAGCAGTTGTTTTGACAGGCTAAGCGCTTTAAAACCAGAGAGATGTTCCCTCACATTCTGAAAGGTTTCCCATTTCTCTTTTACTCACGGTTCTCCCGTAGTAGCAAGGCCGATCCACCTGCGTGCCTCTCCCTGTCTCCGTTGGTAATGGGAGAGTGGCCCTTGCCCCTTATATAGCGGAGGTGTGTTTCCAATCAGTGAGTTAATTACATGTTACATGTTACATGATCATGTGAAGACGGTTTCGGGCACATGCTTTGGAATAATGCAGATGTTGAGAAAGATTTTTCCGTGGATCCCCCTTGTGGCCAGAAAGACCCTAATACAGGCACTGCTAGTCAGTAGACTAGATTACAGTAATTTACTATTAGTTGGAATGAGGGAGGATCTATCGTCAAGGCTGCAAGTAGTTCAAAATACAGCAGCGCGGCTGGCTCTCAACAAACCAGTACGCACCCCGTCATTACCTCTCCTGCGACAACTGCACTGGCTGCCCATTAGGAAGAGAGCAGTTTTTAAGCTCTTGACTATAGTGTTTAAAGCACTTCAAGGGACGGGCCCGGCTTATCTAAGGAAGAAGCTAATCCCTTATGTCCCCGTACGCCAACTTAGATTGAGTAATCGGAAACTGCTCTGTCCCTGGAAAATCAGTAAAATTAAAATGGGTGGGCGTGCATTCTCTCATCTTGCCCCTTTCCACTGGAACAGATTACCAGACGAGATCCGGGCCTGCACAACCCTGGCGCAGTTTAAGAAACAGCTTAAAACATGGATGTTCTAATTGTTATGAGTCACCGATAGTGTGCCGCCAAGGCACCGAGAGATCCCTCTGGGGATGATTCGTTGCGCGATACAAGTCCTAACAAAAAAAAAAAATGTTAATGGAAAGTGAGCAACGTGATGCGTGGGCGCCATCTTGTAGTGGGGTGTTCGAGTAATTTTTGTCAGCGGCTTTCCTATAATGAATCCTTATTATTTAAGTGTGATTTTTGTTATCAAGCTATTATTAACAGCAGGTGTCCTATAATGAATTTTTATTATTTAAGTGTGATTAAGGTAGTAAAGACTTACTCTGTCAAAATTGGGAAAGGCAACTCTTCATATTTCTCCCAGTTCAAGTTAAAAAGAAGGAAACAGATAAATTATCCATGGAATCGGCTTCGCAGATTCTCTTCATAATTGACAGTTCACTATATCAGATCCCGTGTTGTCATTCTCACCCAAGATGGCGGCCGCCAGTAATTCCCTAGTTGCTTGGGAGTTCTAGTGTTTCAGTGATTGGAGTAGTGTTTTGATATCGCGTGCGCGCGCCTCGCGCGCTGCGCACTTCAACTGTCATTTCTCATGAGGAGGCCGTGTCTCTGTACTGCGCTCCTCCGTGACAGTATTATTCGCCCAAAACGATAAATTCACAGAGGTTTCTGTCAGCAATTTCCGTGTCCGAGTTAATTGGGGAATTGCTGGGTCTAGTTTTCCTGCCGGTGAGCGTTATTTCAGTCTTTGAAGTTCGTCCTCAGTCAACGCTTGGTATTGCGCTGACTTCCTTGGTGACAGACGACGTCTGTAAGTACTTCATGCTTCTTCAATTCTCCGCGCCTTGATAGTGTTTAGAGGAGGATTCCTTTGGGCGCAATTACTCGTTGCCATTCACTCTTGCAGTCAGAGACGAGTGAAATGATTAAACCAGCGTTTCAAGAGACAATTTAGTTTGTATTATAGTTTGCATGTGAGAGCCAGAGACAAGAAAAGACTGCATAGACTTTTGTAGCTGCGTAGCTCTTTGCTAAAGAACTATATAAAAGCCCAGTCAGAACTTTATTGAACTGCTAAATCTACATTAAGGCAGCTGCGCATTAGAAATTCCTGCAAGAGCATATAGCAAGCAGAGTCACAAGTCTTTCCTCTCATCTATGCATGTATTTAGAAATATATATATATATATTATACTTACCATCCTACACGCCAGTTGCTTGCAGCAACTGAAAGAAGATAATTAAAAGCAGAATTTATCTACATTTACAACTGCGCATGCTGAGCAGAAAGAGAGAGGCTAACCCACTGCTGAAAGACAGGTAAAGAGTAGGAAGAAAGGGCGCTGTAGATTTAGCAAAGCTAGAGATAGGGAGGGGCAAATAAGTATTAATAATGTTCATTTGTGTTTTCAGATGCCTAAGCAGACCCTCGTAGGATTCCAGTAGAAGGAGGCATGGCAGTGGAGTCTCTCTTGTCTTTCCCATTCCCCTTTCCCCCTCTTTACTGTTGTGAATCTAATCATTCGCTGCAGTGGAGTTTGGGAGCTTGGGAACAGTTCTTCTGCTCCTGTGGAAGCTCAAGTATAACAGGTGAGTGGTACTAGCCTTCTGACAGATTGAAGTGCCAGTTACCAACTTCCACCCTGGCAGAATGGCTGCAGGATTGGATGTCAAGGCTTTGGCTTTAGTATTAGAAGGGATACAGAAACAGTTAAGTGAGACTATGGAAGTAAATAAAAATCTTAGGGAGGAAGTTAGGAAGTCAAGTCAAGAAGCTAGTTTCCTCAGACAGAGATTAGATGATTTCGTCGCAGGTGTTAGCCCTGAGTCCAAAGAGCAAAAATCACAACACTTCTCCCCATCTCCCTCGGTGGCAGAATTGACCACACAAGTCATACACGCAATCTCTCCTACAATCCCTTTGGCAGCCCTGGAAAGGTTTAGTGGAGATCCCAAATTTTCCTTACTCAGTGCTCTTTACACTTTCTCTGTAGACCAATCATATTTAAGGAAGATCAATCCAAGGTGGCCTTTTTACTGTCTTACCTGAGTGGAGATGATGCCGCTTGGTCCATGCCATTGGTTAATTGCAATGACCCTATTCTCTACGATTTCAGAAAATTTAAGGAAGAATTCCTTCGAATATTTGATCGAAGAACCATCTCCCAGACCACAGATAACGAGATCTTGGATTTGAAGCAAGGAAATCGGGAGTTAGTAGCATACCTTGCTCAATTCAACAAATTGATTGTGGAAACTCAGTGGCCAGAAGAAAAAAGAGCAGCAATTTTTTATAGAGGGTTAAAGGAGGAACAAAAGGATGGTTTAGCTCAGATTCCTAAAAGACCCACCGACGTTTCAGAACTAATTGATTTGGTACTCCAGATCGATCAGCGTCAAAATGAAAGAAGGAGTGAGCGTCGCAAAGAAATTAAGTATTTCCCACCTCGCCTTGATCGTATCAAAACTGAACCGGTAAAACCTGTTGAGTCCGTCTCTGGAGAGGAACCTATGCAAATTGGTTCGGTGCGTGGTCCCTTGACTAAGGAAGAGAGAGAAAGGAGAAGAAGTGGGAAGTTATGTATGTATTGCGGAAATTCAGGGCATTTTGTCAAGGAGTGTCCTAAGAAACCTGAGACCAACTCATGGGTAAAAGACAGGCCCCACCAGTAGGAGAAGTTGCTCTGGTGGGTGCGTCTGACAAGTGGACTCCGGATTCACAATTCGTCGCCAATACTCTACAATCAGCGGCTCCTCATTTAATCATTTCCATTTTGATAAGATTTGGATCCACAGAAGTAGACGAGATTTCTGTCATGATCGATGCTGGGGCAACTGGAAATTTTTGTGACATAAAATTTGCTAAGTCCTTGGGATTTCAGTTTATACGGAAGGACAAACCTGAGTCGGTGCGAGCTGTTGATGGAACCAATCTATCTTCGGGTCCAATCACCTATGATACAGAGGAAATAACCTTGATTGGCCCAGGTCAGCACAGGAGTTTACTGAAGTTCTGCTTAATTGATGCCCCACAATTTCAGCTTATTTTGGGGCTTCCTTGGCTGACGGAACACAATCCGAAAATTGATTGGGCCAGGAGATCGGTGGAGTTGAATTCTGAATATTGCAGGGAGCATTGCTTTCATACTGATGAATGTTGTTTACAACCTTCGCTTTTGGCAGAACCATCGCAATTGATCTGTGCACTGAAAATTCAAGAAATTCCTAGTGAATATATTGATTTGAAGGCAGTGTTTGATGAGCAGGAGGCTAAGAAGTTACCCCCTCATCGGGAATACGACTGCAAGATCGAACTTGAACCTGAAGCGTTGTTGCCCTGCAGTAGAATCTATGCACTCACTGAGGCTGAAAACTGTCACCTAAAGGAATATCTAGATCAGTATCTAGCCAACGGATTCATCAGGCCCTCCCAGTCTCCAGTTTCCTCTCCGTTGTTCTTCATCCCGAAGAAAGATGGGAATCTGAGGACCTGCATAGACTTTCGAGCACTGAATTTAGTTACCAAGAAGAACAGATACCCTCTGCCATTAATTTCGGAACCTTTGGACCAGGTGAAGGATGCCCGAGTATACACCAAGCTGGACCAGAGAGGGGCCTACCATCTGGTGAGAATGGCCGAAGGGCATGAATGGAAGACTGCGTTTCGTACTCGATTTGGTCTATTTGAGTACCAAGTAATGCCGTAGGTCTGTGCAACGCCCCAGCGGCCTTCCAGCATTTCGTCAACGATGTTCTTCGGGAATTTTTGGATCGCTTCGCGGTGGTCTACATCGATGACATCCTAATTTTTTCAGCTAATATGGAGGATCACATTCATCATGTGCGTGCAATTTTGAATAAATTGCTTGACCATCAGCTTTTTGTGAAATTGGAGAAATGTGTTTTCCACTCTACCCGAATCGAGTTTTTGGGGTTCATTTTGTCACCTGAAGGAGTCGCCATGGATGATTCCAAGGTGAAGGCAATCAAAGAGTGGCCCTCTCCTCGCAACGTCAAAGATATTCAAAGGTTCATTGGATTCGCCAATTTCTATAGGCGTTTTATTCAAAAAATTTCAGAAAAGGTTAGTCCCCTTACTCGTCTTTTGAAAAAGAAAGAGAAATTTTTGTGGAATACTGAAACCGAGGAAGCCTTTCAATCATTGAAGGAAATCTTTACCTCTGCACCAATCTTGCTGCATCCAAACACAGAAGAACCCTTCTTTGTAGAAGCGGATGCGTCAGATCAGGCCATTGGAGGGATTTTGTCGCAAAGACACAAAGACACCGGTCAACTCCATCCAGTAGCATATCGGTCCCGAAAATTAACTGCCGCAGAAATTAACTACTCAATTGCAGACAAGGAGTTGCTGGCAGTTAAGGATGCCTTCCAGGAGTGGCTGCATTATTTGCTTGGGGCTAAGCATGAAATCACAGTTTTTACAGATCAAAGAAATTTGCAATTTCTTAAGTCAGCTCGAACCCTCACGCCAGGACAATTGAGATGGTCTTTGTTCTTTGCAGACTATGACTTTGTTTTGACATATAAGCCTGGAACTGCCAATGGAAAGGCTGACGCCTTGTCTCGTCTTAACACAAGTGAGCTCAAGGAAATTAATAATGAGGACCACATCATCGCTGAGGAAAAGATAATAGGGTCCATAGTTTATGCAGATTTGGAAGATAAAATCAAGGAGTCCTTTTCAGAAGATGAAATGCAAGAGTGGGTCAAAGAAAATTCTGGAAGAGAAATTAAGAACGAAAAACCGTATCATCTAGGAAATCTAATCATTCCCAGTGAGGAACTACGCAAAGAAGTAGTTCAACACTGCCATGATGATCAATTGGCTGGACACAAGGGAGTGAAGAAGACTCTTGAATTGATAAGACGCGAATTCTGGTGGCCGGATCTTGAAGCTCAGGTGAGACAGTATGTGGCATCTTGTGAGCAGTGTGTTAAGGGAAAAGTTGTAAGGCAGGCCCCACAAGGTCTGCTCATGCCTTTGCCTGTTGCCCCAGCCCCATGGCATACAGTCTCTATGGATTTTATTGTGGATCTTCCTTCCAGTCAGGGGTTTTCCACCATCTGGGTGGTAGTTGACCATTTTACTAAGATGGCTCATTTCGTTCCTTTAAAATCCATCCCCAACTCTATTCAGCTAGCTGCCTTGTTTACTCAACACATCGTTAAATCACATGGAATTCCCAAGGTGGTTATTTCAGATCGGGCTCCCAATTTGTTCCACGATTTTGGAGGGCTTTCCTGGGCAGATTGGGAGTAGATTCTTGTTTGTCTACCAGTTTCCACCCAGAGACTGATGGGCAAACCGAGAGGGTCAACCAAGAGTTGGAACAATACCTGCGACTTTATCTGATGGATCATGAAGGGGATTGGTCAGAGTTCATTTGGACTGCTGAATTTGCTTACAATAACGCAGTTCACTCATCCACTGGTTATTCCCCATTCTTTTTAAATTCTGGTAGACATCCAAATACATTTGTGGGTAAAACTGAGAGTGAAGTACCAGCAGTAGAAGAGGTGGTGCAGGAGATGCAAAGAGTTTATCAAATAGCAACCCAGAATTTAGAGAAGGCAAAGGAGTCTTATAAGAAACAGGCAGACAAGAAAAGGAGAGGGAACCCAGTATTTGAGCCAGGAGATAAGGTTTGGGTTTCTACTCGGAATATGCGACTAAAAGGGAATCAAAAATTCCAGCCTCGATTTGTGGGACCGTATGTAGTGGACAAGATGGTGAATCCAGTTAGTGTTAAGATCAAGCTCCCTACTAGTTTAAGGATGCATCCTGTGTTTCATGTGTCTTTGATCAAACGAAATCCAGTGGGTTTGAGGAAAGATTTGCCACCAGCTCCGATCCAGTGTCAATCAGGTGAAGAGTTCGAAGTAAAACGAATCATTGACTCCAAGTTTAAGAAAGGCAAGATTTTTTATCTGGTTGATTGGAAAGGGTTTGGCCCAGAAGATCGATCCTGGGAACCTAGTTCTAATGTTCATGCCCGAGACTGATTCGCGAATTTCACAAGACACATCCCAACAAGCCCAAAGGGGGAGGAGGAGGGGCTTTGGTGGGGGGTACTGTCAAGATTGGGAAAGGCAACTCTTCATATTTCTCCCAGTTCAAGTTTAAAAGAAGGAAACAGTTAAATTATCCATGGAATCGGCTTCGCCGATTCTCTTCATATTGACAGTGCACTATATCAGATCCCGTTTTGTCATTCTCACCCAAGATGGCGGCCGCCAGTAATTCCCTAGTCACTTGGGGGTTCTAGTGTTTCTGTGAAGGGTGTAGTGTTTGATATCGTGCGCGCGCGCCTTGCGCGCTGCACCTTCAACTATCATTTCTCCTGAGGAGGCAGTGTCTCTGTGCTGCGCTCCTTCGTGACATTAATATTTCGCCCAAAACGAAATATTTACAGAGGTTTCTGTCAGCAATTTCCGTGTCCGAGTTAATTGGGGAATTGCTGTGTCTAGTTTTCCCGCCGGTGATCATTATTTCAGTCTTTGAAGTTCGTCCTCAGTCAACGCTTGGTATTGCGCTGACTTCCTTGGTGACAGACGACGTCTGTAAGTACTTCATGCTTCTTCAATTCTCCGCGCCTTGACAGTGTTTAGAGGAGGATTCCTTCGGGCGCAATTACTCGTTGCCATTCACTCTTGCAGTCAGAGACGAGTGAAATGATTAAACCAGCGTTTAAGCAGACCCTCGTAGGATTCCAGTAGAAGGAGGCATAGCAGTGGAGTCTCTCTTGTCTTTCCCATTCCCCTTTCCCCCTCTTTACTGTTGTGAATCTAATCATTCACTGCAGTGGAGTTTGGGAGCTGGGGAAAAGTTCTTCTGCTCCTGTGGAAGCTCAAGTATAACAGGTGCGTGGTACTAGCCTTCTGACATACTCATAGATTTAGGCAGATAGGTTGTTAGACCACGGGCGCTATCTTTGAGTGGTGTAGTTGGCAGGTTGATTGTTTGACCATGGGCGCCATCTTTGATTGGTATCGCAATGTATTATCTGGCTAAGCCCCATTTCTAATGTTTAGGATTTTATTCGCCGGGGGGTGTCTCTGATGGTGCGCATTACCCTTAGCGTGAGTATTATCGCTATAGGTTGGCGTAGGTGCATGTATAATAACAGTCTTGTGAATAATTAAAACGATTTTTCTCAGCATA